>WJXA01000180.1:0-122208 GCA_014282245.1 Rhododendron simsii | reverse complement strand
AGGCATAAAAATTCCAGGGTCTTCACCTTCAAAAGTCAACTTTGGGCCAACATAAATCTGTAAATCATTACTTCCCATGGTGTTGAATCTTATGGAACGTTTAGCATAAGTACCATTGTCTTCTTTTCTACAATAATCTCTTCTCCTGATTTGATTTCCTCATTACATCTCAAACAGAAATGATTTTTAAATTTCTGCCTCAGTTGTGACTCCTCTTCATTCTCCATGATTTCTTCTTCTTCTTAAATTCTTCTTTCAATTTGGGATGCCATTTTTCCTTTCTTCAATCTGGCAGTCACCATATTGACCTTCACTAAAGGAAAAGGGTCAATATCAATCCCCATAACTTCTTTATTTCCCTAAGCATATTGTAACAGTCCCTTCTGAATTAGGTCATGCACACAATTTCAAAATGTAACACAATTATTAGTATTATGTCTAAAAGAATTATGTCACTTACAATAATCTTTTCCTTTTCTATCCTTTTCAAGAGGAATCAAATGCCCTGGTAACAAAGTCAAAAACTTTTGATTTATTAGTTCATCAAATAACTGATCTGCTTTGGACAAATCAAATGAATACTGCCTTAAATTGCTTGATTTCTCCTATTTGGATGAGATGAAGGCATAGTCATAAGCTTCTCAGCCTTTGTTAAAGTGTCACACACAATTGGGGCTTTACCAATTACTTGGGCAACATCACCCTCTATATCTTGGTAGTATGTACCAAGTGATTTATTCTTTCTTTATTCTCCTTCCATAAGAATAGCCTCATATCCTATGGCTTTGGAAGTAAAATCGAATAAATCTCTAAATTCAGTTCCAGTAAAGTGTTTCTTAAAATCATAATCAAGCCCTTCTTCGGCTATTTTAACTATTTCAGATTCTGGAATGTAAAAATGACATTGATTTCTGATCTTTTTGAACCTATTCATATATTGTTCAACAGACTCTGAAGGCTTTTGTCTAATTTTGGCCAAGTCTGCTACTGAAATTTCTGGTGCATGCCTAAAGAATTCAGTATAAAATTGTTCTTTCATTTCTCTTCAAGAATGAACAGGATTTGGAGGCAAACTTATGAACCATGAAAAGGCTATTCTAGTAAGAGAATGAGGAAATAATTTTAATTTCAAAGCCTCATCCAAATTTGCTTCACCTATTTGTAGGCAAAATTTTCCCACATGTTCTATAGTTGACTGATTTTCTTCTCCATTGAAAAGAACTAAGTCTAGGATTCTATAATGCCTCAGAAAAGGTACATTATCAACCCAATTTGGATATGGTTTTCTAAACATAGCCTTGCCAATCCTTCGCAATCCAGGACCATACATATCCTGCATAATATTCACAAGTTGGGCCCTCAAATACGGCTCCTGTATCCTTCCTGTTTGATTAGGAAGAAGAGGAATTTCAGGCCTAATATCATACCCATATGGGTAATCTTGCCTTCTTATGTTTGGGGGATCATACCGATAAAGATTTGGATCACCATTAGCCATATTCGGAATATTTTTGTTATCATTCCTATAAAGGTTTGCATTAATATTTTGCCCTCCAATCCCTATGTTTGGGATATTATTTCCTACCTCTACTCCCATAGGAATTGTGGTTGGTATACTTTGATAAAAACTTTGATTTTGACCTTGATTGGAATTATTTGGAACTCTATTAACTCAAGTAAAAACAGTTTCATAAGTCGGATTATCAAATACCTGTGAAGAAGGTACTTCAGTAATGCAATTAGCATTCCCACTGTTTTGCCCATGGTTAACATTTACGTTAATTGGAACTTCCACCGTTGGTTGATTCCGTGCCATTGTTGCTTTAAACAAAGCCATCAATGTTCTAGCTGTTACCCTCTCTGGATCATTTAAGATCCTTGCAAATTGTTAAATCAAGTCAGACGATTCAATCTCTGAGCCATTTGGTTGGCCTCCTTCTGGAATCCTCTGATTTGGATTCACTACATTTGTTTCATTCACATCATTTCCACCATTACAATTGGCAGAATTGTTGTCATTGTTACCATCCATTGGAAATTGATTCTTAGTCTTTGGTGCCATTGCTCACTTCCAAATTAATAACGAGCCCTCCTTCGAGTGCCAAAATTGTTTACCAAAATTTCTGATTTCAATCCAATCGACGGGAAATCGGCGGAGAAAACGTTTTGTAAGTTGCTGGAATGTGGTGTGAAAGTGGAGTTTGGTCCTTGTCGTTTTCAGGACTTCTTTGGAACAAACAATGAAGTGGATGAAGTATGGAAGAAGATTAACAAAATGGACTTTATTAATTCTCAAAGAGGAAGAACAATCGATCAAGATAATCGAGTGAACAACTACAAGTTAAGACTACTCCTAGAAAAGAAAAGATAAAGGCCTGTTGGTGTTATTTTTTGTGTGTTTCAAACTATCTCGATCTTGATTATAAATAGAAGCCCTCTCAAGTTTGAATTCAAATTTTCCCTCCGAGATGGCAGTTGAATCCCTTTTCGAATTCTGGCAAAATAACTTCCACAACCATAGAATGAACCCACGTCTGGAAAACTGCCTCTCTAATCGTGTTGAACTGCTCCTTTGATCGTGGAATAGCTGGGACATAGTCCCTTTTGACATCTGTCACTTGATTCGACGGACACAATAATCTCCAAAATATTCAACGCATAAAGGAAACATGCCATGTATTGGCCACTCGACGGGTAAAATGACCCTTAAAACTTTCCATAGCTTTGTTGTCATTAATCAATTTATTTAATTCAAACTTACTTAATTACGGTGAATCCATGCCACCCTTCACCCTTTCCTATTTTACACCTGCCAAGTGTCGTCCAATCGACGGGTAACAAGGAAATCATAGTTATGGAGCAAACAGCTAGCAGTAGTGGATATTGAGAGTTAATTTCCATTGAGTTTTCCAGTTTTGAAAGACAAGTGGGATCCGCTAGAATTTTTCTAAGAACTTCACATGTTAATACCATTACGATCGATGTCCTGTTAGAGAATTTTTCAATACTGAAACTAAGCATTCTAGAGTTTTTATATTGGATTAGGTGGATGGGCTCGTGCCAGCACGACCATTGTGCCCATCGTTTTAATGTTGCACGTTTTTTTTTGGGAAAGGATAATGTCAAAACTGTTTTTGTTGATGTCAAAACTCCAATGCATAAAAGGTTTGTACCATGTCCAGTGTATAAGTCTTTTATGCATTGAAATTTTGGCACCAGTAGAAACAGTTTGAGCATTATCACTACTTTTTTTTATTACTATTGTTGTGTGGAAATGTAAGTAATACATATGTAGTAGACTTATAATTGGAAGCAGTTGTAATGTAGAATAATCCATAGTTTGGAAGCAAATTACAGAAAATTACTGAGGGTTATAATGCACAATGATTTGAAGTTCGAAATTTGCAAAGTTGTGAGTTTTCTGGAAGCACACGCGCGCAACACAACCATGGCCGAGGTCCATGCCTGTTGGATAATGGATCTTTCACGGTTCCAAATAAGATGAATTTGAAATTTCTCAAATGTTAATTTTACAAGTCGTATGAAAAAAAAAACCTCCAATCCTGGCGTGTGGAGTTTTTTTTTTTTAATTTTATGAAAGCATGATTCCAAATGTTTTAATTTTTAACAAATTTACATCTTTTCATTGGCAGTCTTCTTCAATTTTGAGTCAGTTTGCACTTCGAGTCTTTTGCACCTTTATGCTTGTGTGTTCCTCAATTTCAAGTCTGTAAGAGTCAAAAAAAAGAAGAAAAACAAAAAATAAAAGAGAGTCAGTTTCGTAGACCCGAACTACGCACGGCCTGATTCCTCGCAAAGGAATACGTAGGCAACCCTCAGTGGTTCAGCCGAATCTTTTGAAAATTAATATTATGCTTTTATGCCAAAATTGTCATAATAAACTTAGTTTTTTGCAATTTTCCCTCAACTTAAAATTGTTTTTCCATCATCATTTGAAAGTTATGATAATCACTTCAAAACGTAAGAGTACTGAACCCTCATGCAAAAAGGAGGACATTCGGGGGACCATTCCCCGACGCCACCAAAGCAACACCACCGGTGAGCAATATCTTGACACACAAAAAAAGAGAGAGAGAAGCGCCTACTAGGTTGAAAACCCGCAAGGGCGATCTAGGCAAAAGTTAAGGCAAGTAATCAAAAGCTCGCTAGATCAAAACTCCCAAATTCGATCTAGGTAAAAGTTAGAGCATTTCTGAGTTCCTTTTATCAAGTTGTGCAATTCAAAATGAAGAAAGGCATTCTTTGCTTTTATCCAACACATAAATATATCCTTTGGAGCCTAAATCAATTCAAAAGAACCCAGCTAGGCAGCTATCCCCCGCACTGTTGTGAAATATGAAATAAAGTGCCCAAACACGTGGTTACCATTGGCACATCGATCAGAAAAATGAAAGTATGTTTGTATTTGGAACTCCTTCCTTAATAAAAAGGAATTGCATGCTATATTGTTAATGCTTATCTGGGCGTCCATTAAGTAGTAACCGGGCAATCGGGATATGCTCCCACCGTATTATTTGGGTCAAAAGATGGATAGACCTTGTGAAGGCATATTGAATGTGGTTAGCTTCGATCTCAACATAAAGCCATTTTGACTTGAGCAATTCAGTCCATAGGGGTCTCTTAAAACCTGGTGCTCTAAAGCCATTTGGCTTAGGGATAACCGACCCAAAGCTCACTTGAGAGATCCAGGCATTGCACAACCATATGAGGAAAAGAAGGGGGGGAATAAAAGAAAAGGCGTCATTCAAAAAAAAAATAAAGAAAGAGCCGTTCCCCCAATGCAAAGTTGTCACTGCGACGCAATTCACAAAAGTTTCAAGAATTGTTCAAACTCAAGATAGCTGCTAGCTCTAATAACCCAAAGCAAACCAAAACTTTTTAAGCCTGTTATCCTTTCTTTGTTAAACCCAAACCTTGGCCCTGTTATAACCTAAATAAAGTCCTTTCAGATTGAAAAACGCAACTTGATCAGAGGAAGATCAAAAGTGGACGATGTAATCTCCCTTGAAAGTCAACAGTCAAGGTATTGTGTGCAACACTGGTGTCATCCAAAAGTGAACTGGGGCGTTTCAAATGGAAATTCAGTAAATCTTCATCGGCAATCCAAGACATGGGTTCATTTTCTTGCAAATAAACATCATTTGATGAAGTTAAACAATTTTCGAAAATCCAAAAGGGAAAATTATCAAATACTTAAGTTTATCATAACAGTTTCAATGCCCAATTGCATGACATGTTTGCCTTCCTTCAAAATCTCGAGTCAACATGGTCTTCCTCATCATTCGAGTCAACATGGTTTGATCACCCTCCACCCAGTCAGGGGCAACCTTAAAACAGTCTCCAAGTTAGCGTCATCAAATCTAGTTGTCACCCCTCGAACGTCATTCAAATCTACCCAGTCAGGGGCATTCTTAGGAAAGTCACTCATTCGATAAACAGTCCTTCCTACCTTCGAGTCAACATGGTTGATCAATAGCAACCACGGTAGTCACTCAAAAGTTCTCTTCCTATCCATCGTGGTCTTGTCAAATTAAATCTACGTAAAAGGTCAATTGAGCCACTTGGTCATGTTAATTCTCAGCTCGTGGAAGCAATTTCAATGCATAAAGTAAAACTGCTTGGATACATAGTCAATTGGTTCCCAAATCCACCATCAACAATGAAAAATGAGTCAGAATTAAGGATCCACAGTCCACCGAGGCAAAACAACCCAAGATTGGCGTGCGTCAGCCCAACGCCATCTACTGGGGTTAAATGCATGCCCATATTCGAGACTGGGGCATGGAAGCCCAAACCCAAACGAAGGCAAACCCAAACCCTGACAAAGGCCAAAAGAAAAAACAGTGAAGCAAAAGGGGACACTTGGTTGTGCCGCCCATTTTTCAAAAAAAAAAAAAAAAGAAATGTTGTCCACATTGTCATCAAGTGTCAAGAGACGAGTCATGCATAATGTACAAAAGTCGATCTGACTATCCTGATAAGTGTGTAAAATGTTCACATAAACGCCCCCTAATTTATCATTGCTAAGTCTATTTATTTTATTACTTAGTATTTTAATGCTTAGTTTTTATGTTGTAGGTATTTGGAGGATTTTATAAAAGCATATGCAAAATTGAAATATTAAACGGTGTTTGATACTCACCCGTTCGGATCAATCAAGTGGAATCAAGTGGAACTGCTGTGGGCCCAATGATTCACAATTAGATGGATCAAAGGTGGAGCCCATAATCTCAATTTTGGCATAACCTGAGAATAGGGTTTTTTTTTGGAGTGGGTGGCTTATAAAAGAAAAGCTGCTCAGAGCTTTTTACCGAGGGCTGCTGCCACGGACGAAGAAAGACCAGGGGCTACCCATGCTTTCGTTTGTACATCTTTTGTTCCGAGTTACTTTTTCCTTTTAAGTTTTTAATGCTTTGTTCAATTACTCGCACTTTGATAAGTCGTTTTAATTTCTGTTCTTAATTGAAATTGTTTATCTGTTATTGTTTGGCTTGGATCTCTTGTTTATTTTCTGTATCGCGTAATAGAAGCATGTTTCAATTTATGGTTTTCTTTGTTTATTGCTTAATAATGAGTGAGTAGTCTTGTAGGTAGGGTTGCAGAGTGATTAGCACACCGTGACTAGTCCGGGTACTGCTTCTTTTATCAAACAATGAAAAAAATAATTTTATATTGGAAAATACTTCCCGCGGATGAACCCGGGCATCGTCGGAGCCCATGTGAACGGGAGAATGGGGTTCCAAAACTCATTCTTCGCTGCGCATGGGTATACAGCGACCGTAGGGTCTCGCATCTTGTGGGGTATCTTTTTCAATCTAAAATTAAACGTTTTTAAGAACTCCAAGCAGAGCAGGTTAATCTGGACTAGTTACAAGTGCTATGAACTCTACGACCATGCCTCCTTTTAATTTTCTAAAAAGTACAATCAATTTCTTAGTTTTTATTAATCTCAATCAATCATATAAGGGGTGGCTAGTTAAGAGCCCGTTTAATTAGTAACAACACGAGTTTTTAAGTCAGCACACATCACCGTCTCTGTGAATTCGACTTCGGTCTTACCGGATATTATGTTACGTCGGTTTCCGCTCTACGCTTGGGGCAACCCGTTAATTTAGGACTTGGAAATCGTCAAGCATTTTTGGCGCCGTTGCCGGGAATGGTAACATGTGTTAAGAATTTGGGTAATTATTTTTTATTTGTTTTCTTTTTAGTACTTTATTTTTTAAAATTTTTTTATTGTTGAAAAGGGAAAAAAGTGGCCAATTTTGCAAGGTTCTATGGAGGTTATACAAAACAATTTGATTGTTCAGTATCACTTCGTATATTTCATGGTTTGGCCTCAGAAAATCCTTTTTCGCTTATTGCTAACCTTGAGAAAGCTTTTGCTAGCGATGAAGTGGCTCTTTTACATGTATTCCCAAAATCTTTGCGTGGTAGTGCTCAAAGTTGGTTTATTTTTTTGAGTCCAAGATTGACATGGAATGAGATTGTAATACATTTTTTTAAAACTTTCAATCCCTCATATGAGACTCATATGCTTTTACAAGAACTATCAAATTTCTATCAACAAGATGATGAGTCATTGTCGCAGTGTTGGGAGCAATTTAAAAATACCGTATTCTCTTGGTAGAGTTTTAATTGTGAGCGTGGCAGTCTTCTGGCTACCTTTTGCCGTGGTTTAAATCCTCAGACTTACACGGTAGATTTTAGGTACACTGACGAATTTCTGGATAAAACTGCTGAAAAGGCTTGGGATTTCTTATATGAATTAACCCAAAAGCTCCAATTTTGTGAGTCGACTGAAAGTAATGAGGATACCAATTCTGATGGGAGGGAAAAAGAGCAAATAGAGCCGCTTCCCAAGGATACCAATTCTGATGTGAGAGAAAAAGAGGAAATAGTGCCGCTTTCTGAGGATATCAATTTTGATGCGAGGGAAAAAGAGGAAATAGAGCCACTTGTCATTAGTGAAGGCTATATGCCTTTTGAGGAGTCATTGCCAATAGTTACACTGAATAATCAAGTACTCACAGCTCTAGATTGTGCCACCCCTCCTACTGAGTCTCCACTTTCACAAGAGTTTTTAAATGTGGAGCAGATTGATTTTCTTGGTGTTGATGAATTTAATTTAGTTTATCATCCATATCTTGTGGACTTTGTCAATGCTTTGAAAATTGATCTAGTTTGGGCTAAGCACTTGGTTGAATTTAAGTGTCTAAAACGAATTCAGCAAATGCGCTATTCAAAGTATCTTATCTTGTGGCTTGGCCGAGTTCAATTTTTGATAAAAGGTGTAGAATGGAGTGCTATGTTTATTGTCTTAGCTCTCGTTGGCATAATAAATGATCGGTACCTGCATTTGGCTGCTCGTACATTTTTTTTTTCTGGGTCTGGTATAGCCACCCGTTTCTCGCTTCAGAAATGGGGAGAAAAGTAGTACCCGTGTCTTTCGCGTGAAGAAAGTGGATGATTTTTAAAATTTTTTTTTGTATTTCATTTTATTTCTGCCTTGTTTATTTCTTTTAGTTATTTTTCTTGCTGTCTTAGAGGCTAACATTTTGCAGCTTGTTCGATCCATGTTGGGGGGTCTCCTTCTCTCTATAGTTTACTCTGCTTAGCCCTCCTTTTTGAGGTGATATCTCTCCTTTCTTTTATGTTTCTATCCGATCTTTTAATTTTTTTTATACTTTCAATGCGGACATTGAATAGTTCAAGTTAGGGAGAGGGATCACTTTGTTCTTTATCTTGTTAAAAAAATTTGAAAATTAAAAAAATACTTGTTGGATTCTTTCTACTTGAGACTTGGAGATTGCAATGTTTACTTGTTAGTTGCTTCTTCTGAGAATCTGTGGGCATTCCTTGAATATTTATGTTGCAGGGTAGTTCTTTTCGCTAGCTTAGCAATAGAAATTAATCCTTGCATACACTCTTAGCATCTTTGCACTGCACGTTTCTTGGACCTTAACTACCTGTGAGTTGTGACTTGAGTGCTTTCAATGGTTAGATTAGTGTAGACATATGCCCATGTGAGCTTTAGTGCCTTACCTTTCTTTGGAGTGGTGTCACATAAATTATTCGTTTGTCGTAAAAAAAAGAAGAAGGCATAATCGTTGCTGATCTCATTATCTTTTGTCGTCAAGTGTTGAGACTTAATATATGCATGTTATTTTATTCTTTGGGATTGGACCGCTACTTGGTTGTATTGCCCCTAGTAGAGGATAATAGGCCATCTACGCTACTTTGAGCCGGTTCGTTTCTTTTTCTTAAACATCTTATCCCTTGCAAGCCACATTAAGCCTCTTGCATGAGCCTTTTTCTTGTTAAGCTTCACCAACCATATTGTGTCTTGAGAATGACAAGCTAATCATGTGAAGTTTAATTTTTGAAGAGAATAGGGTAAGTGTAGTTGAGAATGTTGTACTCGAATTGCAGTGTTCTTTCCCATGCTAAAAAAAAAAGAGGTTGAAACTTGAAAAAAGGAAAAAAAAAAAAAAAAGAAGGGAAGACACCAATATACTTGTTGCAAGAAAGAAACAAGTTGTTTCATCGTGGAATTGTGTGAAGCGTGAAGAATATGAGGGATATGACGGAGTTGAAAAGAGTTGAAAGAGGGCGTACATTATTATTTGCCTTATGTATTGTGGTCTATTCTCGGACACTTGATTATGTCTCACCCTAACCTTGAAATACTTTTCTTTACATGACGATATAACCGAATAAAAGTCCTATTTGATTTTAGGGGCAATGGGTTGTGATTCGATGGATAGATATAGTCTCCAATGCTTGACATTCCTTTCATGAGATCATGTGTCTACTTCAAAAAGCTTTCTCTTTGTGTCTAAAGTGTGCGGGGTACTTTGATTCTTTATTACACAACTTCCGCCCGTACACATTGAGAGTATATTAAATGCACCATGTTTTGAGCGTTTTCTTTTGTTGAGTGCATGACACAGTGAGAATTGAAGTCGAGACTCAGTCCGGAGAGAATACTTGGTTGTGGTTCACTTGTTGTGAAGGTCCTTACTCACACACGCTAAGCTTGAATGCCATAATTTATTTATATATTTTGATAGCCTCTAGAACTATTTTCGCATATACTATGTTCTTGGCATTGGCGTATCAAAGAGTTGCATTGTAGTTTCTTTTTGGGTTTCAAGTAAAGGGATCCGCGGTGTTTTGTTGATGATCATTGCTGAAAATTCTCACGAGACTTCACTCGTCCTACCGCGGCTGCCTGGGAGTTTAAAAGAACTGTCAGTTTTAATTTGTTTTCTTTATTTGCATTTAAATTTCTTTGCTCGGGACTTGCAAAGTGTAAGTTGGGGGGTGTGATAAGTGTGTAAATGTTTACATAAATGCCCCCTAATTTATCATTGCTAAGTCTATTTATTTTATTACTTAATATTTTAATGCTTAGTTTTTATGTTGTAGGTATTTGAAGGATTTTATAAAAGAATATGCAAAATTAAAATATTAAACGGTGTTTGATACTCACCCGTTCGGATCAATCAAGTGGAATCAAGTGGAACTGCTGTGGGCCCAATGATTCACAATTCGATGGATCAAAGGTGGAGCCCATGATCTCAATTTTGGCATAACCTGAGAATAAGGTTTTTTTTTTATGGAGTGGGTGGCTTATAAAAGAAAAGCTGCTCAGAGCTTTTTACCGAGGGCTGCTGCCACGGACGAAGAAAGACCTGGGGCTGCCCATGCTTTCGTTTGTACATCTTTTGTTTCGAGTTACTTTTTCCTTCTAAGTTTTTAATGCTTTGTTCAATTACTCGCACTTTAATAATTCGTTTTAATTTTTGTTCTTAATTGAAATTGTTTATCTGTTTTTGTTTGGTTTGGATCTCTTATTTATTTTCTGTATCGCGTAATAGAAGCATGTTTCAATTTATAGTTTTCTTTGTTTATTGCTTAATAATGAGTGAGTAGTTGTATAGGTAAGGTCGCGGGGTGATTAGCACACCGTGACTAGTTCGGGTACTGCTCCTTTTATCAAACAATGAAAAAAATAATTTTAGATTGGAAAATACTTCCCGCGGATGAACCCGGGCATCATGTGAACGGGGGTATGGGGGTCCAAAACTCATTCTTCGCTGCGCATGGGTATACGGCGACCATAGGGTCTCGCATCTTGCGGGGTATCTTTTTCAATCTAAAATTAAACGTTTTTAAGAACTCCAAGCAGAGCAGGTTAATCCGGACTAGTTACAAGTGCTATGAACTCTACGACCGTGCCTCCTTTTAATTTTCTAAAAAGTACAATCAATTTCTTAGTTTTTATTAATCTCAATCAATCATATAAGGGGTGGCTACCTAAGAGCCCGTTTAATTAGTAACAACCCGAGTTTTTAAGTTAGCACATATCACCATCTCTGTGGATTCGACTCCGGTCTTATCGGATATTATGCTACGTCGGTTTCCGCTCTACGCTTGGGGCAACCCGTTAATTTAGGACTAGGAAATCGTCACGCATGTCCCAAGGGACATCTTTTCATATACTGGTCTAGCCAACCAAAGTTTTTAACCAATCGTCCCGAAAGATATCTTTTCAAATAAAAGTCAACCTAAGCTTTCCAATCAAATCTCTTAGGCCCCGTTTGATAACCGATTAGAGGATGGGATTGGATTCGTAAGGTGATGGTATTAGTAATACTGTGTTTGGTAACAAAAAAAGGTCCGGATTGGTAGTCCCTTGGGATGTCCAAGCCGGGCATTAGGGGGTATTAACAATACCCCCTGCAACTTGGTATTAATAATCCCAACCCATCCTCTCCTCATTATCAATCCCTTTTCATTACCAATTTCTTCTATCAATCCAATCCCATCATCTTATCTCATCTCAAACAAATATAATATTAATAATCCCATCATCTAATCCCATCCCAAACAAACATACTCATTATCAATCCCATCCCATTACTAATCCCATCTCCTTACGAATCACAATCCTAATCCCATCTCCTTGCGAATCTCATCTATCTATTACTGTTATCAAACGAGGCCTTAGGAGACATCTTTTCAAGCAACGGTTTAGCTAACCAAACACCCCCCACACTTGGAATTTCATAGCAAACCTTTTCAAAACGATCTCGGCTTTGTAGCTAGGCTAGGTTAAGTCTACAAATCCAAACCTTTTTAGTTCATTGAAACCTCAAATTTCGATGGCCAACTATCTGTTCTAAGTCTCCAAATTACATTCTTCCCCAGGACTCATTTGTGTCCTAAAACCAGGCCTTCTATGGCCTCGAATCCTTGGAGTTCACCATTTTTATCCCAAAATTTGGTGCCTTACTAATCTATCTTTCCAATCGTTTGCCATCATGGCTTGTTGAGTTCTTATCCTCAGCAACCTTCTATCATGGCTTGTTAAGATCTCATCCTTGACAGCCATATTTCCAATGGTTCATTGAGGTCATACCCTCAATAACTGCCTTTGAGATAGCTTGTTGAGTTCTTATCCTCAGCAACCTTCTATCATGGCTTGTTAAGGTCTCACCATTGATAGCCATATTTCCAATGGTTCATTAAGGTCGTACCCTCATTAATCGCCTTTCAAATAGATTATCGAGGTCTTATCCTCAACAATCTTCAATCATCTTTAAAATTACCTTCAAATAGTGTAGAGAGCCTTGCTAGGTCTACATTGTTATCCTCAATAGGATTGATTTGTTACATTAACCGTATCATGTTTGCATATCATATATCGCATTTGCCCCCATGAACTACGCAGGTCTGATCCTTACAAAAGGGTACGTAGGCAGCTCAAAAGAGCGCGACCACATGTTTTCATATGTTGAATTTTCAATGCATTTACTTAAAAGATTTCTAGACGACCAAATTGGGTGGTCTATGTCTTTGACGCGACTTGAACCATGCAGTGGTAATCAAGTATCGTCAAAGAGGAGCAACTGTAGACATCCCAATTTGAACATCCCGGGCAACATTTAAGTCCGCAATGATGATAAACAAAGAATGATTTAAACCTTTGAATTGATATAAACCTTTTGGAGCGCTATCTTTCGCAAACCGTACACAAATGGCCGATAAGCTTTTCAATAATGAAAACGTGGCTTGAAAAACAATGCTCTTTTTACTCAAAAGGGTGAGAAAGCACCTTAGAACTAGGTTTGAAAGTGCCAAGTGACACTTAAAATAAGTGAGTACGTGTTTTGGCCATCACGGCACTATCGATCTTTGGTTTAGTCTGCTTTCAGCCCAATTTTCATAAATCAAACTTCCTTATTTTTATGATTAGAGTCCACCATCTTTTAGTACATTCAAAACCTTCTTTATCGATATATAATAAGCCTTAATCCATTTTGAAATGAGGGATATACGAGGATTTTGCCAAAATGACTTATTTTTCTACCACCTGAGGGTAAAATCGTCATATATTTTGATGTACAAAATTATTTTTATCCAAACCACTTGGGTTAAAAAGTAGACTTAACGAGCTTTTCAACGGTTTGAAGAACACCCAAAACCGAGTTCGGGAGTGTCTAGGGCGGCCTTTCAAAATTTGGCATGTTGAGCAGTCACATGTACCGTACGGCGGTCAATTGTGGCGTACAGTGGTCAACTTTTCCGTACGATGGACATATTTCTACTGTACGGTAGAGTTTTTAACCTCCTAAACTCAAGTCGGTTGGCATGTGCCGTTCGGTGGAACCCTAGTACCGTATAATGGACTTTTGGTCAAAAATGTCAGGAAGGTGGTAATCAATTGCAGGACGAAATGCTTGGCTTGCAAGCCAAGTTCTCGTGATTTCAAAGCTATTTTTTGCCCTATAAATACCTCCCCCTATCATTAGACATGATACACAATTTTTTGGAAGAAAAAAGAAAGAGTGATATACAATTTTTTTTGAAGAAAAAGAGAGAGAAATAAGACCAAAAATAGTTCAAAAAAGCTTTGAAAAATCTATACTTGTTTTCATACCTATTACAAATACCAAAAGCATCATCCTCTTTCAAAAGCCATTTTTCACTTCCCATTTCAAAAAAAAAAAACAAGCCATTTTCACTTCTTTTCACTTTCAAAAACACCAAAAACACCATTTTCTTTCCAAGATAATCAAGTCCAAAAATACTCAAGTCACATACTTTGCTATCACAATATACCGAAGCCTTGCTCGTGCCAAAAGACTTTGCAATTGTCACAATTTTCCAAAGAAAGGTTTCGCTCCAAGAGGTACAAGTGTTTTATCCACTATTTGTCCTTGTAATCTGATGGAAAACTACTTGGTACAGACTGGTTCTTCATACCAATTCCGGGCCTAAATGGTTTGAGCAATTGCAAAAAAAATCGACACCCCGTATATTTCTACCGCACGGCACATATTACTGCCGTATGACAGAAAATCTTAGGGGGACGGGTTCTGTTTTCCATCTCATCCTTTCTTCTTTTCATGACTATTAATATGCAATGAAGTACTATTTTATGCTTTAATAGTAACATATGCCATGTTAAGTTATTTTGGATTAACAAAGCATGTTAGTCTTATATTACTTTTAGGAATGAGCAGTGGTTATTTCCTGTATAAACTTCCATATATGTTTCAGATAAACACATGCTAGATAACCTTGATTAAAACCTTGTTTTAAACTGCTAACCACAAAGTCATGTGCCGTACGACACAACTTTCTACCGTACGGTACTGTTTGTCATGTAACAGAATCTTTATTTACTTCCTGGAATAAAAGTGCTTTAATTCCAAGCATACATGTTAATATTTGTTTCTAAATTGTTTATGTGCTATATTTGTTTAGGTGGCCTAAAAAAAAATCAAGCAATAAAATGATTTCAAAATCCCACAAATATTAGTAGAGACCGATTTTATCGGGCGAGGGGGTGCTTTTCCGAACAAAATTTTCCCCTCTCATAACCTGGCTCCAGAACCCAAAACTCTCTATTTTCAATAGACCAACACTTATTTTTTCAAAAGGGCAAAAGAGTCACATTTTTCAAATAAACGGTTTCTTGGGGTTAATCATTTTCAAAACCTCGGTGGCGACTCTCAAACGAACCAACCATTTCCCCTTTTTGTAACACTAAAAATACAAAAAGAGAGAAGGGAAATTTTTCTGGGCATGTAGCCCACAGGTTCTTTTTATCTCAGTTTTTCCAAAATGAGATATATTCTTTCATATACAATCTCAGTTTTTCAAAAACGAGATCTATTCTTTAAGTTACAATCTCACTTTTAGATTATTGAGATGAAAAAAATTTTCATCTCAGTTTTTTTTGAAACGAGATATATTCTATCATATATAACTTTAGTTTTTTGAGACTGAGATTTATTCTTCAAGTTACAATCTCACTTTTTAGATTACTGAGATTAAAAAAAATCTTTCCATCTCAGTTTTTTTGTAAAACTGAGATTAAAACTATAGTCCATAACATTTTATTACGCTTTTACAAAAAGTGAGATCTTTTTAGTGTTTGGATTGTGATCTTTATACCATTTTGTAGTAGTGCCATGTCACAATTCGCTTTCTTCCCTCACGAGCTCGCTGCCTCTTTAAATTCTCCCACCATAACGAAGCATATTTTTTTTAACTTAATAGCCACAAGTTTTACCTTTTGGTGATCCGACACATCTTTGTACTCAAAAATTCGCTCGATAGGATGAAGCCAATCGAGGAATTCATCCGGCTGCATTCTCCCTTCGACCTCCGGCATATCTACTTTCACATTTAAACTCTCACGTTGGACTTCATAATTCTTGCGAGCACGGTGATGAGAAAATTTTTCTTCACTGGATGAGGATTGAGTAGGAGCACGATATAATGGGTTAAAAATCTTCCCTACCGTCCTCAGAAGACTCTCCCTCGAAGTCTTGGTGTGAACTCTCATGTTCAACAGACTATTTTTGCTGAAGTTGCTGCACCTGTTTTGCAAATGGGGGAGAATAAAAGGGAAAAAAGGATAAAGCTCACCACCCAAGTTAGGGAACCAACGAGATAAGATATCACCACCCGAGGGTTTAACGAGAGATACAGGGCTGGGTGACGGAGGATTTTTCAAATGGGGTTGAAGAAAAGTAAAGAGAGAATAAAAGGGAAAAAAGGATAAAACTCACCACCCAAGTTAGGGAACCAATGAGATAAGATATCACCACCCGAGGGTTTAATAAGGGATACAGGGCTGGGGACCGCTCACTACTCTAAGGAATCCACCTAAGAGATACATAAACAAAATAAGAAAATAAACTTCTCACTAGCAAAAGGCTATATTTTAATTCAACACACAACTTAGGATTTCATTCATAGCAACACAATTTATAGACAACTTGGAACAACCCTCCAAGAATAGGAAAAGACACTTAACATTTTCAAGACACAAATTAAAATGACTTGACCATAGACTAATAAAAAAACGTGGTTGACTCTTGAAACTTAAAAAAACACTTAGAAACATTAAAAGGAGTTAATAGATTCTAAAGAAGCTCAAAAGACAACTTGCTGGCAGAACTTGATTTACTTTGGAACTCAATTTTTGGGAACTCCGGTGTCAGTCACACCCTCCTTGCGAGTCAGTTTCGCACTCCCATTGATAAATTGCACAGACCAACCATTATCTTGGTCCAAAACTGGATCTCTAGAAAACTACAAACAAGAGATCAACATCAAAATATGTTAGAAAAACAAGCAAGTACAAAATAGCAATGAAGGACCACCTAAAGGATGCCAGCATGAGGAGTTTCAGTCCTAGAACCGCCAACCATGGCCTGACTGACTTCAATTGGGACTTGTCCATCAAAGGAATGAATGACTTACTATTAGTTTTGCTAAATTTCTTGGAGGGTTCCAACCTAAAACTAATTGGCAAACTAAATTTCTAGATTTTACTAACCAAGCTTAGGTAACTTAGAGGAGCCATGTGGATTATGTCTAACACTCCCTCTCACGTGTAGCCTGGATGCACGTGGAGGTACGAATTAAGGAGATCAGGAGATTTGCTCAGGCGCCAAAGACTCGACCACATGAGATAAGGCCACCCAAAATCTAACTCTGATATCATGTTAAAATTTCTTGGAGAGTTCTAACCTAAAACCAATTGACAATAGGTGAGATATCCTCTAGATTTTATTAACCAAGCTTGAGTAACTTAAAATGAGCTTGTGGATAAACTCTAACAAAGCAAATCTCCAGATCTCCTCAATTCGTACATCTACGTGCATCCGGGTTGCACGTGAGGGGGAGTCTTAGACTTTGTTCACATGGCTCATCTAAGCCACCCAAGCTTGGTTAATAAACTCTAGATGCTATTCCCCTTATAGCGAATTGATTTTAAGTTGGAAACCCCCAAAATATTTAACATGTTCATGTTAGAAAGATATCAGAATATTATGTTAGCAAGTTTCAAGGTTTTATTATTATGTTTTTTGTTTAGGTAGTTTGTTATTTATATTTTCTAATTAGTTTTGTTTCTGCAAGTGGAGTGGAGTGGAGTGCAGTTGGTGCCTCCCTTATACTTCCATGCACATGAGTAGGGTTCGATTCCCGTAAGCACCCGTTTCCCTGCCCAAAGTCCCCTAGGATACATAGATAGAGTAGATTAAGTTTAACAAATAACAAAAAAAAGTCTGGTTTTCTTGTTATGCGTATTTCCTTTATTGGTTAGTTTCTTAATCACCAAATTTTATAGCTTATATAAAAGCATGTTAGGGTTATAATTTGTACACAATCAATAATACATCATTTTGCTTTTGTTCACAAGTTCCTTGGTTTGGATGATTATGAACTGTTGATATATTTAAATTGGGTTGAACGATGTTCTTAGTTGTTGATAATCTGGTTAGATAACAGTGTTGTCAACAAAAAAGCAGTCTTTAATTAAAAAAAAAATTCTTTTTTGATGAATCTGCTAATGTGACATTATTATCGTAATGATCAAATTATTGAGGACCCTTAGCCTGGCACTACTAATCGCTCCCATGTTAATATTTTTTCGCATCTTGCATTTGTCTCTGAAATCAAGCAGAAAAAGATAAGTCATGGAGAGTAAACAAAATTAAATTCTCTTTAATGGCTCTCCCAACTCCCAAGTTCCGCCTCATGAAAGAATCAATTACTCTCACAAATTATTATACATTTTAAAAATTTATCCAAATCAAACGCAATGTCAACTAAGGCCTTGTTCTTCCAAATAATCCATTGGCTTTCCCGCCAAAAATGAGCCAAACAAACCCAAAAAAAACAAAAATAAGCCAATAAGCCAATTGTTTCGTCTTTATTCAAAAAAATTGGATTTCGGTCAAAATTTTTTACTTTTTAGATTCCTCTCGTAGTGAGGATGCAATAATCCCCAAAAAATTGACAATAAGCCAAGTGATGCGAAAAAAATTTGAAAAAGGACAAAAAATAAGCCACTTTGGCTTATTTGTCCAAACACCCCCTAACAAACATTTCAGAACAATGTCAAGGGTGTGTAACTTCCGCATGCATACATCACCTGTATATAATAAAACCCACTATCTATAGTACAAAACATAACGGTTAGCGAAGCGAACCAAATGGTACCTCAAGAGGAGGGTCAACCCCAACAGAGGTTTCTCGTGGTTGAAATTTGACTTTGTAGTTGACAACTCCAGCCGAATCTTGGGGTCGATCAATTGTTACGGTATTAAAACTAGGACTAAAAAATTTTTCTCCAGGTAACAGAAAAATCTCCTTTGGGCAGCGACCTCAGAACCCTTTCGCCACAAAAAATCATCAGTAAAGGAGGCAGCCCTCCTCGGCAGTCGTCCCCGTCATACTCTTTTGGATCGATCTTGGTGCGGCCACCAGCTTCCACGGTCTTGCACGGAATTATTCCGCGAAGCTCAACGATATGTTTAACTTCATTCGTGTTGTTCTCCAGCATGATAGCGGGACGATTACCCATAACTCCAATTGCAAGGTGGGTATTGCTGAGAGAAAATAACAATAATTTGCAGGGCGGGTATCGTGAGTGCAGTGGGGGTGGAGGATTTTTCATCGAAGGAGTGATTATTTATACATCGTTCATGGCTACTTTTGTGGCATGCCATATTCCATCGAAGGAGTGCTATAATGCCTCATGCCTGCCTTCTTTTCTTCCCTGCTATAATGCCTGCCTTCTTTTCTTCCCTGCTATAATGCTGTTACCCCACCAAATTGAAAAATAACAATAATTTGCGGGGTGGGTATCGTGAATGCAGTGCGGGTGGACGATTTTTCATCGAAGGAGTGATTATTTATAGATCGTTCATGGCTACTTTTGTGGCGTGCCATATTCCATCGAAGGAGTGGATCTGGTACCAGATTCTCCTTCTTTTCTTCCCCGCTATAATGCTTGCCTTCTTTTTTTCCCTGCTCTAATGCTTGCCTTCTTTTCTTCCCTGCTATAATGCTTGCTGTAGTGGCCTGGATAAATGGGACTCCGTACTTACCCCGAAGACATATTACCGAGGGCTCCGTACCGAGCCCCGAGGACATATTACCGAGGGCTCCGTACCTACCCTGGAGACATTTTACCGAGGGTTCTGTACCGACCCCGAGGACATATTACCGTGGGCTCCATACCTACCCTGAAGACATATTACCGAGGGCTCCGAACCGACCCCCGAGGACATATTACCTAGGGCTCCGTACCTACCCCGGAGACATTCCACCGAGGGATCTGTACCGACCCCGAGGACATTCCACCGAGGGCTCTGTACCGACCCCGAGGACATACCACTGAGGGTTCCGTACCGACCCCGGAGACATATTACCGAGGATACTCGAGGGCTTCGTACCGACCCCCGAAACACAGCACCGAGGGCTCCCGAGCAAGTCTTCTGCGCCTAATGTGACACAGAATCGAGAAGAATCCTCGCTAAGGGCTGACCTGGCCATGTGCTCTGTAACCGCCTTATCCGGTGTGTCATCTATGATTTCACCCGAGGAGGTTACCCGAGCATGACTTCCACGCGCTAGCTTGGAGGCCAAGCAAACTTAGGTCTATAAATACAAAGGGATACTCATTGTGAGAGGTATGCAACTCTTCCCTAACCCTAGACCTAAACTTCACCCCTGAGATCTAACTTGATCGTCAGAGGGTCACTGGGCTTCCACAGCCCTAGTGACTTGTTGCAGGTCCAACGGCGGAAGCACGGAGCAAACAGAGGAAGGAACCAGAATCCTCTCGCAATCAGGAACTCGACAATTGGTACGTGGAAAATGTCGGTTTGGTCGTATGAAGCATGAAATAATACTGTTCATTGCGCTGTTCATGTTCTTCCCGATGTCTATATCCTTCCCGAGGCCTATCTCCTTCCCGAGACCTATCTCCTTCCCAAGGCCATCGATGCTCTTTCCGTCATGGCCAAACAGTCGTTAGGGAGGACGTTGTTTCTCCCTAACCCGAGACCTATCTTTTTCTCCCTAAATCTGACTTGATCGTCAGAGGACGCATGGAGCTATAAGGAAAGAGCCAGGAGCGGAACCTGAACCGACTGGTCCAAATCCGAACCCTGACACTTGCCTTCTTTTCTTCCCTGCTATAATGCTGTTACCCAACCAAATTGAAAAATAACAATAATTTGCGGGGTGGGTATCGTGAGTGCAATGGGGGTGGAGGATTTTTCATCGAAGGAGTGATTATTTATAGATCGTTCATGGCTACTTTTGTGCCATACTCCATCGAAAAGGAGTGGATTTGGTGCCTTTCTGCTTTGCTTGCTTTATTCTCTTTCCCTTTCTCTTTCCTAGCTGCTATAATGTTATTACCCCACCAAAATGAAAAAGACTGCCAATGAAAAGATGTAAATTTCTTAAAAATGTAACACATTTGGAATTCATGCTTTCTTGAAACTATAAAAAAAAATTCCACATGCCAAGATTGTGAGCTTTTTTTTTCATAAGACTTGTAAAATTAACATTTGAGAAATTTCTCTTATTTTTGGATCCATGAAAGATCCATTATCCAACACGCATAGTGCATGGTTGTTTGCGTGCGCTTCCAGAAAACTCACAACTTTGCAAATCTCGAACTTCAAATCATTGTGCATTATAAACCTGAATAAGTTTCTGTTATTTGCTTCCAAATTATGGATTATTCTACATTACAACTGCTTCCAATTATAAGTATGCTACATATGTATTGCTTACATTTCCACACAACAATAGTAATAAAAAGAAGTAGTGATAATGCCCAAACTGTTTCTGTTGGTACCAAAATTTCAATGCATAAAAGACTTATACACTGGATATGGTACAAGCCTTTTATGCGTTGAAGTTTTGACACCAACAAAAACAATTTTGGTATTTTCATTTCTCAAAAAAAAACCTGCAACATTAAAATGATGGGCACAATGGTCGTGCTGGCACAAGCCCATCCACCTAATCCAATACAAAAACTCTAGAATGCTCAATTTCAGAATTTGAAAAATTCTCTAACGGGGCATCGATCGTAATGGTATTAACATGTGAAGTTCTTAGAAAAATTAGAAAAATTCTAACAGATCCCGCTTGTCTTTCAAAAATGGAAAACTCAATGGAAATTAACAATATCCGCTACTGCTAGCCCACCATATTCGTTCTTTTTGGCAATCATCTCCCACGTCTTCACATGTATTCAGCGCAAAAGGATGAGATAATCAGAAGTGTTGTAAAAGGTGGTAGTGGAGTGGGAAGATGGAATCTGCTATTCCGAAGAACTCTGCGTAATTGAGAAAATCAAGAACTGGAGAATTTACAACAAAGACTGCAAGTAGTGACCTTGGATCAGTCCAAACGCGATCAGTTGATGAAGTGGAGCTGGCCGGGCACCTGATGGTTGTTTCTCGGTGAAATCAGTGTATAACAAATGGGAACAGTCTAGAAATGCAAGAAATCTAGTTTTCGAAACAATTTGGAAAAATATCAACGCTCCTAAGGTGGACATTTTGGCATGGATAGCCCTTTAGCATAGAGTTTGCTACTAGATCTGTGCTACAAAGTAGAAACTTGATCCTGGAAGGCAATTCAGTGCTCTACCCGTTGCGTTCTCTTCATTTGGAAATTCCCCAACATCTCTTCTTACATTGTCAATTCTCTTGGGATGGTTGGTCTTTGATTCTAGATTGGTGGCATGTGAATTGGGTGCGTCCTAAATCTCTGGTAGATTTTTTTACTTGGTGGTTTGATAATAGATTCAAAAACTTGGAGAAACATTTGTGGGAAGCGACTTTCTTTTCTACAATTTGGTCCTTATGGTTGGTGAGGAATAACTATGTGTTCAATAACGCTTCAACAGGGGTAAGGCAAGTAGGCAAGCTTATCAAAACCAGAGTCGCAACGTAGATTAAAGTGAAGTTCGATAATAAGGTATACACTGTGGAGGAGTTTAAGGGCTTCCTGGATGGAATCAGAAAAGTGAATTTGTAATGTGTTTTTGAGGAGTAGATCCATCCAACTCTTTGTTGGATGTTCATTTTTCAGATTTAGTTTTATCCCGTTTCTTTTCTCTTTGTCTGAACTTGTAAGCGTTTATTTGCTTTCGGTGTTCCCCTCAATATAACCCTTTCGAGTTTTATGAAAGTTTCATATGCCGAAAAAAAAAAAAATTTCCACTACTGATACGTACGAGGTTACCTAAACAAAATGCAAACTTGTCGTAATCTAACATTGCATGTCATGTGGTGCTCTTAAGGGGGTGTTTTCTTTCGTCGGCCACAATCCTACATTGTGATAATCGTAGTGCTATATATTCAGATTGCTCATAATGATGTCTTTCATGATCGCACTAAACACATTGAGATTGATTGTCACTTCGTGCGTTAGCATGTTGTCAGTGGTAAAGTTCACCTGCACTCTGTATCCTCCACCGATCAAGCCGCTGATATTTTCACCAAAGCTCATCCTCCTGGACATTTTCGTGACTTAGTTTCTAAACTCAAGTTGGTGTACCTCCTTGAATTTGAGGGGGGCTGTTAGAATATCATAACAATATCGTGTTAGACTAGTCCCACATCGCTCATTTAAGTTACTTAAACTTGGTTAATATATTCTAGAGGCCACTCCATCTATTGCCAATTAATTATAGATTGGGACCCTCTAAGAAATCTAACAATATGGATTCTTAAAGCCATCCCCTTTGAAACCCACCAATCCCTTGCTCTTCTTTCTTGCTTCCCTTGCTCGCTTTATTCTCTCTCTTCCTCTCTTCCCAGCTGTAATTAAAAAAAGGCTGCCAATGAAGCAATGGCGATTCGCACACCGATTAAACCCAAAAACAAGACCGACAAAGAACCGTGGAGATTTCTCCTATTGTCAATAAAAGGCTCTTTTTTCTTTCCTTCTTCTCCCCCACCATCTCATTTTCAGAGACAGAAAATCCTGTAGTGTTTGGCTCTGTAAGACATCCAATAGGGCACACACGGGCTATCAATCTTGATAATGAATAGTTGAGGTATGATTTTTAATTAAGACCAGTCTACCGATCATAAATGATTTTTAATCTAAACCGTTGATTGATGATATCGATGGCTGTGTGCTGCTGTTTCTTCCGAAAAATAACGATTGGCCTAGGAACAGCAAGAATTGCCGTTCTAGGCCTGATGCGGGCGTGCCAGGGCAGGATTGCTGCCCAAATTCGTATTAAGGCCTGGATGCCTCAAATCTGACTTCGTACAGACCATTGCGTACGACCTAAGGGGTGAGGCCGTATGTGGTTCATGGTTTGTCTTGTCGGGCTAAGGACTTAATATTTCCTAATCATTGTTAGAAAATGGATAAAAGAAAACGAAAGGACTGAAAGGTAATGAAGGAACGAAAAAAAAACTTTATTAATCGGTTTAACAAAGTTTGGGTACAAGGAAATGAAAAGACATAAAATCTAGTCCGTGCTAGATTGGACGGGAAAGTAAAGACAAATGAAAGATAAATTGGGTAAGCTGTGGCCTTGATGGTCGTGGACCTAAAGATAAAAATAGTTGAAAGGCAAGTGAAATGCAATTTAGATAAACCTTGGGCTTGATGGTCGTGGACCCTGGCCAAAGCCTCCAAAACTAGGATTTATAGGAGTCACAGGCCTTAAGCTGCTTCAAAATGCTCCAATGCATGGTCGCCATGTGGCCTTCTAGCAAAGGTCTAGGCTTTGAGCAGCTTCGAAATGGTCCAATGAGGGGTGTTCTTTGAGCAAAACGTGTCTTTTACTCCAAGGAAATAGTAAAGGCCTGAAAGGCCATTCTTTTCTACATAAAACTTTGTAAAAGAGTAAAATGAACTTCTGGATCCAACCCTTTGAGCTGCTTGTGAACAGCTTGCTTAGGTCTGGATGAATCACTAACCAACAGCTCCAAGGGGCTGCATGTACGGCACATGTCCTTGGCCTTGCTTTATGCTGAAGGATGGGGTCCACTCAGACCTTGAGCTGCTTGTAAGCAGCTTACCCAGGTCTGCCCAGCAAGAACATTCTAGGCCTTTGAGCTGCTTGTGCAGGCCTAAGCTGCTTGTGAGCTGCTTGGGACGTCTTCATGCATGGCTGCCATGTGTCCTTGGTCTAGTTGAGCTGCTTGCATGCATGGATGCTTGTAAAAAAGGTATATTTGGGCCCACCAAGGCCAAAAACGCAGGCCTGGTTGAGCTGCTTGTGAGCAGCTTGGCCTTTGAGCTGCTTGAGCAGCTTACTAGGGAGAAGCTTCTAGGCCTTTGAGCTGCTTGTGAGCAGCTTGTCCAGACCTATCTAGCAAGAACATTCTAGGCCTTTGAGCTGCTTGTGAGCAGCTTGAGGCCTTTTCCTGCCAATTAAAGGTCATATGTGACTTTTTTTATGGAATTAGGCCCATCCATCAATTGGGCTCAAACTCAAGGTGAATTATCGGCCTCGAATTTCTTTGTAAGCCATGTGAGCCCAAGTCTGGAAAGAAAACTTGGGCTTTAACTGATTTAGGCCCACTTAGAAGGCCTTATTATTTTTAAGAACTAGCCTAGGCCTGGATAAAACACTCAGATCTAATGGGTCAACCCAAGTCTTTGGCCAATCTTGGGCTTGGGCTTAGGATAACGAAATCTTGGGCATAATTTGGCCCAGGCCTTTGAAAACTTAACTCGATCAGTGGCGTTCAAATCGGTCCGATTTCGTGGATGACCGATCATGAGGCTTTTCAAGGCCTAAGACCATCATTCAAGGTCTTCTTCTAACCAACAAATTGGTTTTATGAATTTTGGCCAAAAATGGGTGTAAACAGCTGCCCTATTCATGCGCTACACGAGGGTGCACTATAGCACCCAAGATCCCATTTTCAGATGCCTCTTCCCCAAAAAAAAATCATAGCCGTTGAAGACATGGAGACTCCCACGGCCCACAAAAGCACATGTGTGAGGTAGATAGCAAGGTTTTATACCCAATTTATTTTTGAGGCACACGTGCCCAGTCGAATAGTCATTTTAAAATTTTCGATTTACCAAAAAAAAATAGCCACTTTAAAAGAGGGGAACATAAATAGACGTCATGCCCTACATAGATACTTGAGTCATCATTCTATTGAGTTTAAAAACTTATTTTTTCATTCTCAAATTCAAATAAACCCCAGAATACTGTTTCTCTCTCATAATCCTTCAAATCATTCTCTCTCCATTTTCTAGTTTTTCTTCCTATCTTTCAAATCTTTTTTTCTCCTAATCTTCTCTCTCAATTTTCTCTCCCCTAAAATCTAAATAAAAAATTTAAAATAAAACTACGATTCTCTCTCCAATTTTCTCTTTCCTAAAATCTAAATATTTCATGATCTAATTTTTATGGCATATTTATGAAATTCATGATTTTTTTTTCTAAACTTATCAGTTTCATGATTTATTAAAATATATCATCTATTTTAATAAATTAGACACACAAACACGAACACAGGAAATATACGTAGTTCCCCAAAATCGGATACATCCACGGAGGAAACAGAGTGATGTAGAACACGTGGAGGCCTAATTTCATGATCAATTGGACCGGTCGAAGCCTTGGAAGCCCAAATGTTGTTTAATTGCAGATTACCCAATTTGGCAACTTTCAGATGAACTCGGATCGGGCCCAAACTTGGTGGGTTGACTTATTTTCGCGCTGCGATCAAAACTCACGACCCTAAGTTCGTGACTGATGGTATTTTTCGGCCTAATTCCTTCGTTTAGGCCTCCAATTGGACGTTTTTGCTGTTTTAGGAAATATTTGTTTCGTTAATAACTTTTAGCGTATAATTTTGTAGAAGTTGATTCTTTTTGGAAAAGTCATGTTTTTGTTTCCTTTTTCTAATTTTATTATTTTCCCCAAATTTTGGAAATTTTCGTTTTTGAGTTAGGGTTTGCTAGGGTTACGCCTTTTTTCCTATAAAAAGGATTGTAACCTAATGTTTATGCAGCTTTTTATCAATAATATTCAGACTTTGTATTTTTTTCTTGAGGATTCAAAAACTGCTCGTGGCTACGAGTACCTATCATTCGTTTGATTAGTACGCAACAAATCTCTTTGTTATTTCCGCTGCGTCACAGAGCAAACATACTTGTATATGGATGAGCTTTACAAGTGAGGTCTTTCACCTCACCACACTCTCACATCACTCTGTGATTTACATTGCTAACAGAACCTCGCTCACACTGAGATTTACTCTCATAGATCTCTCACTCAAAAGAGATACAGAATATAAAGACCAGTGGTCTCTTTATAGGGCAAAACCTTCTCTTTTACAAAGTCACGCTTCAGACAAAGCCTTTACTCCAAACGGCTGAGAATGGACTACGAATAGGGAATAGGTAAGTTGTCCACACCAATTAGATTGATTTGGCAACTCTGGTGTGCTATGAATAAGAGAATGGGAGCCACAAGTCAATAGTGTCCCATATCATGTTTATTCCATATCGTGGATTTTAACCAAGCACCGAATAGGTCATTCATTTGTATATAGTCTACCCCGATGCTCATGCTTGTTAAAACAAAAGGGATGTTAATATAGGTTAAAAAGGTATAGTCACTAATTGAAAATGCAGTGTTAGAGCATCTTCAAGGGGCTTAACAAATTGAACCCATTGGCAATAATAGAGAGCCAAGAGCAATATTCATCCCTCCAATCGGCTCAATACTCGACACGGTACTTTGCCTTCATCTACTTTCGCTGGTTACTAGTGTCGAGCGAATACCCACTCGGTATTCTCTTCTCCTCTCTTCTCTTCTCTTATCTTATCTTATCTTCTCTCTCTCTCTCTCTCTCTCTCTATGTGTGTGTGTGTGTATATATATATAGCCGTGAGTTGAGTTTGGCTGCTGAAAATAATGAAGTTTCAGCCTCTGTTCTATTTGGCCGGTATGTCAAAGTGGTCGAAAATTATTTTTGACCATGGGATTGTGTTCACAAAGAGGAAATTAAACGATCACGATGGTAAAAGGTCGACCTCGAAATTCCACCGGAACAATCACTCATGCTCTGTTTGACATCGCCCCGTGGCCGGCAATTGGGATCTACTCTCACCATGTGGTGCACACGCAACCAAGAGGAATGGATAGGTGTTGCTGACGCAAGCATGGATAGGTGTAATAGAGAGAGGGGTTGAAATGGATAGGTGAAAAAGTGCGTAGGTAAAGTAAAGATTGTACCTTTTTGGTACTTTTGAGTAGGTTTTTTGACTAGTAGGGTTGGATAGGCTCTCATAACCCAATGATTTAGCCTGCTTGTCCTGGCCTAAGACTTAAGAAGTTTGTTATCCTCTAAAGTCCCAGGTTCGATTCTCCTCACCAATAACTCTTGGAGTTTCTGATGCAGGGAAGCAAATAAGAAAACCGATGATCAAGCTACGAGGACAATCACAAACGCAGTAGTTAGAGAAACTCTCTCTGACTCTTTTCTTTATCAATAATAATCAACCAACTTGCCCTAAGGCACATAAAACCGAATATATAGGTATCAACACAAACCCTAAAAAACATAAAGAAATAATACCGAAATTAATACGGACCCACAAAATAGACAGAAAAACAAGACTGTAGAAAAAAGAACGGACTGAATCGGACTTTCCTACGGAAAGTTATGAGGTCGCGAAGCGGCCCAAAACGGAACGAAAGCCCAATTGAAGGCCTAAACGGCCTCAGAAGGCTAAAAAACACACGGCACATGGCCATAGGCGATGTGTCCTGACCGTCGGCCCAATTCTGATCAAACCCAGCTAGGCCCGTCGCCTAAATCCACGATCAATTTTATTACGAAAAAACCGGCTAGTAGAAATCCTTAGCATGCTTAAAATGGAACTCTTCCTCTTTGGCTACTGCATCAGTTTCCTTACTACTACATGTCAGCGTGTAAAGAAGCTATGGGAGGAAGACTTTAAGGCCTAATTTGAGGTGCACGCAAGCGGACTCGAAACACGGTGCATTATTCAAAAAAAAAAAGTGGGAGCATCACACCTTTTCGAGAGAGAAAATCCTCTTCTCTATGAGCTTTAGCCATTCGCCCTTCTTTGTTCCCCTCCCAAGTGTGGCCCTCGCCCCCACTCCTCTTGATAGTTGTGATCTACGTACTTGTGATTCTCTCCCTAAGGAGAGAAAGCCTATTCCCGTCTTAATTTTTTGTGAATTATCCACTATTGCACTACAAGAAAACACGGATTTCCCGGCGTTTTTTGAACGCCGGTAAAAGTCTTTCCGGCGTTTTCCGTGAACGCCGCGATTGTCGGGCTCGGGAATACTTTCCGGCGTTTACAAAACGCTGGGAATAATCCCGGCATTTTTTCCGGTGCTTAAAAAACGCTAGGAAAAGTCTTTCCGGTCAGAATTGACATCGCCGCCGGTGAGGGAATTCCCCGCGTTTACAAAACGCTGGGAAAAGTCCGCCGCCGACGAGGGAATTCCCCGCATTTACTAAACGCCGGGAATAGTATTTTTTTTATTTTAATATTGATACCAATTATACCCATTTACTATTAATTTCACCTGTTCATAAATCATTGACAAACATACAAGTAATAAATAACAAATACACACATACAAACAATCCATATTATCATACAAATCTGCATCTCATATTTCCAAATGAAAAACACATTGTCCGAAATTATTCACAATATTATCTATCAAACAACATATGTCTCGTAATTATACCTTGAGAGTACACTACTATACTCAACAAATAAAAAGATAGAGCTTTCTAAATTCTTCTTGCACTGAGAAAGCCAGGTCATGGATGGTCTTGGGGTTCAAGGGCCGCAATGTCTTGCCTCTGTGTATACAACCCGTAGCAGAGCAACACTGCATTGACAGATGATATTAGATAAATTCCAATTCGACAACAATGAAGCCAAAGAGAACTCTAGAATGTCATATGCATAAAAGCAGCTCTCACCAAAAAATAAACAGTTATTACGTACACTAACGTGGCCAGTGCACGTCACGTACTAAGGTATGCAAAAGAAAATGGAAGCATGCTAATACAGCAACCTAGCTTTTTCAAGTACCCATGTTTCATAGCTACAAAGTTCACCTCAAACAAATAGCTACTAGCCGAAAAGTAGTTCCAATTCATGAAATTTACGGCAAATAAGTTAACATAAATTGCAAAAAGAAAAAATAAATAATAGCTGGTATTGTAAGCAATAAAAAAAATCCAAGTCTATGCTATCATAACAAGGCTACTTACTATGTTGGTCTCCACCGAAGAAACATGCACCTTAAGTCCTTTGATTTCATTCAGTCCAAGAAAACCAAATTCAAATGAAACAGAGACATCAGCTGAAAATAAGTAGGGAGTCTAGCGACATAGAGTAATATTGCTTGACCGACCAGGTGTTAATAAAATTAAACTAAAAAAGCGTCCCAAGCGTAGGACTCTTGACCAGTGTAGCACAATAATTCCGGAAGTACCGGAGTCGAACCACAGAGACGGACGGACGGTGCTGACTCAAAAGTGTTGAATTCTAGTTTTAATTGGCTCTTAGGTAGCCACCCCTTGTTTGACTGGTTTGATTAACTAATTACTGAAGAAATTGACCTCTAATGAATTAAAAAGGAGAGCGCAGCCGTGGGAACCCAGCGTCTGCAACTAGCCTAACCAATGTTTACTCGGGCCACAATGATTCGATTTACTGATTTTAGAATTGGAAAATATTCCCTAACGAATGCGCACCACCTGTCACCAATTTCCGTGCGCAATCGAAATCTGGCAATGCCTGGGTTTGTTCGTTAGAAAGATTTCGTTTCCTAAAACTGCTCAAAATTGAATTTATTCAGCCATGAGGTAAAACAATGATTGGACTAGCCACGTGACGCTTCCATCCCGCGGCCGCACCCTATGCGACTACTCACTCATGATTATAACGAACGCAATAACAAAAATAAGAGAAAACTTAAATCTAAACATATTTAAATAATCGAAATAGCAAGAAGAACGGATACCGCAATTAAACTGAAGAAACTATTGATTAATGGAGCAAAAACACCAATCCGATGCTGGAAATCCGGAACAGAACTGAAGAAAACTTGAATCTCGTACTAGAACTAGAAGAACTGCAGCCAAAAAGTTAAGAGTGATGCAAAATAAACAAAACGTTGTTATGAAAAGCTGCTACAAACCTAAGTAAAACGTACGTACCCTAATTCTGAGTTAAAACGGAGTATTTATACTAACCCCTATTAATTACAATTAAAAATCCTAAAACAAATCGAAATCGGGCACCGGACGACCAAAACGGCGCCGTTCCTGGCCTTAAAGCCATCAGTAGCGCTACACCATTTCTTATGTAGCGCTCGCGAGCTCCTTCGCGCGTGTTGACTGAGTTGACTCGCCTCTAGCCGCCGTTGACCATTAATGCCTTCGGTAGCGCTACACCAAAACTTCTGTAGCGCTCACTAGGGCTTTGTTCACCTTCTCACGAATTTGTGTCCAACACTTAGTCTCCACAGCCCTTCTCGCTCTCAAGCTTCATCACGGCCTTTCCGGATACCTCTCATTAGCGCCAAAACAACTCAATTTCCTGCACATTAAGCACAAACACAAAATCCAACCACGTGCACGCATTATATGGAAAATGAGAATTAATTGCACATCTAACGCGCTAATTTCCCTACTTAGGCGCTTAAATTCATGAATTCCGCGCGCCTATCACATCCCCCAACTTGAGCGTTGCGAGTCCCTAGCAACGAACGAAATAAAAAATAACAAAACAAGAAAATAAAACTCAACAAGGGATACGAGGGTTATGCAACTTGTACACAAATTAAGTGAACATAAAATTTCCTTCTCATTGCCACCTTTAACTCAGTCATACGCATGCCCTAGCTATAATTCGAACAATTCGGCATCAAAACAACTGTAGAGATAAACATGCCCCCACAAAGTCACAATGTCACTTTCGCTCACCGGAACACTCAACATCCCATGTGAGGCGCTCGGCGACCAACGTGAGATGGAACAAAAATCACCACGTGCCAATCAAAACAACGCCAGTTATAACAATGAAAGCTCAACGAAATTAAGATACCACACATTCATAGCTAAATATAAAACATGCATGCAAGAGAGTTAACAACGTGCATCGGGTCAACTAAGGACTTTAACAGGCTTATAACGACCGTGGTTGCAAAAAGAAAAAGAACATGCAAAGGGTGGCGGCCTATAGAAGCGCATGGATAACCTACCCTGACTGACCGCCACCTTGACTCCTACACCACACTGGTGCTCAACACAAAACATTAGTCACAAACATAACATAGTACGAGTTATTACACAATATCTGAAAAGACACGACTCTAACCACCGACTCACATCACATGAAATAACACATAAAATGACAGGACTCGACAAAGACACATAAATAACACCACCACTAGCCCAGCTCGATCCTCAATCTTCTTCCCCAGCATCCCCAGCATCTGACTGCTCTTCCTCCTCAGGTGCATCAGAGGTGCCAGCCACCGACTTCCCTTTGCCAATATTTTGCTTTTTGGGTGCCATGACTTGGTGGGTTTTGAAATTTTTCGGATCTGGAAATTTAGGGGGTTATGGAAATTTTGGGTTGGATATTATGGTAGAGGAGAGAGTGAGAGGAGTGTTTTTGTGAATTTTGGTGAAGAATGGTGGAGTTTTGAGAGAGGTATGGAGTTTTAAGGGTTAGGGTTTTAGATGAGAATTTGGTTTCGGGTTTTTTTTTTTTTTTTTTTAACCAAGACACAGTACCCAAAAGCAATTATTCAATTTCCCCTAAAGTGACACTGCATTTTTATCTCATCAATTCACAACCTCTAAAATGTGCGCAGAGCTGGCATACCGAGCTTTCATTCCATCCAAACACCGGTTCCCTAGGTTTGACACAGAAATTGACAGACACGGACGGGTCTAAAATGGATCAACGGGACTCATATTATGGTTTAATCACACAAGAACTGCCTTGTTTCATCCCCTAAGCCTGTTTCCAACTCTCACAACATGCATGCAAAATATTCAGACTATGACAAGTGGTACAAACGCCTACTATTTTGTGCAATTGCAGAAATCGATGAACAAAGAAACATGGGAATGCTTTTAGGGACACACTGTGAACTAAGTGGGAACACCTACTCAATATTGCTTATGGTGCGAAATTATTCAAACAGAGATGCCAGATATAAATTATTCAAACAGAGATGCCAGATATATGCATGTAAATGAGTTGAATAGGCAAACAATGAGACAAGAATCTAACATACTCACCTAACTCATACAAACAGGCATAACAATCGTATCCCCTGTACAAAAATAAAAATAAAACAGACCCCTAAACCAACTAACAACGCTCAACACAAAAGTAATTGTGTACAAAGTACACCCCTTCCCCCAACTTGAAATGCGCGTGGTCCCCAAAGCATGAAGACCACGAAAAATAAGAATTAAAAGAAGGAAAAAGTGAACCTGGGGTGGCAGCCAACCACCATGACCTCGGCCGATGTTCGAGGAATTTGTCGCTTTTGCATTCACCGTCATTGCAGCTGCTTCAGGGCTTGCTCCTTCGGACCCAAATAGTGGGACCACAGCTAGTCACACAAGGCTGCGCTGGGGGCTTCGGGCTAACAACCGCCACACGTAATGGCACCCATGACTTAGAGCTCCTGAATGCCTCCATCTCCCCAGCGGTGAGGCCTAATCTACCAAGGCTGGTGTGGTAGCACGCTTACCCTGCCAAAAGACTGAAACCACAACTACCGAAAATATGCAAATGGCATTAGTCCTGCCCGGCGCGTGTTATCCGGGCCACAAACAAACAAAAATAATAATAATAATAATAAGAAAAGAAAAGAACACCACCAGACATTCACGCAGTCTCACGTGTCATACTTTTCTTCCCGTGTCAAGCGGATGAGCGAGAAACGGGTGGCTATACAAGACCGTTGTAAATGTGTTATGCTAGCGCCCGTAATAAAATTTACCGCTCGACCTCGCCAAACAATCAAGTCCAGCGTCCCCTACGATCAAAACAAAGCAAGACAAGATACGACCTAGCGTGTACTATAGGCAATATCAAACCTCACCCACAGACCTAAGTTGCCACTGATAGGGGCCTATTCAGAGAGCATGGATCGTTACCGATAAACTATTACCAAGAAAAGCTAATGAAAGCCCTTTTTTCACTAACATAGGGGAAATCTTTTTATGTGAAATATCTCCCAGACTTTATGCAAAACATGTAACACTAAACAAAACGAAACCTGCAAACAAACGAACATGTGCAAGCGAAACTAACATGCATAACTAAACGAAACATGAATAAACAAAATATGCACAATATTTACAAATTTTGCCCTTCGAACCGGAGCTGGGCACACGATCCTTATTTTAATAGCGGCATGCGAAGCTATAAAACCCAAGTCAATGATGGGTGCCCCTATCACTAGGAGCCGGGTCCACACTCAATGAAGAGCAGGGTACGCGTGAGCTACCCGTCAAAACATGGCCGAAAAAGCCTACTCAACCGGAACGTCCTGATAGACAGGATCAATCAACTCCTCATCGGGTTCACCTACTTCGAGGAATTCCAAATAGGGTTTGAGACGCTGCCCATTAACTTTAAACACATGATCATCCTTAGAATCGCGGACATCGACTGAACCATTTGGATACACCTGAACCACTACATAGGGACCGTCCCAACGTGACCTCAACTTCCCTGGAAATAAAAGGAGACGCGAATTATAGAGCAAAACTTGCTGACCAACACTAAAGGTTTTTCGCTGAATATTCCTATCATGATACGCCTTAACCTTAGCCTTATAAATGCTAGCATTCTCATACGCGTCATTCCTAAGCTCCTCGAGTTCACACAACTGCAATTTCCTATGCTCACCCGCCTCACTCACACTAGAATTTACTTTCTTAATGGCCCAATAGGCCTTCTTCTCTAACTCAACTGGTAGGTGGCAGGCCTTACCGTAAACGAGCCGATAGGGTGAAGCACCCAATACGGTCTTGTAAGCTGTGCGGTAGGCCTACAATGCATTGTTCAACCTGGTAGACCAATCTTTCCTAGTCACACCTACAGTCTTCTCTAAAATCCTCTTAATCTCTCTATTCGCTAATTCAGCATGCCTAAATCCTTGGATTTGACGCCTGAAACTCTTAGTCTTAGCCTCAGAAAAGTACTTCCTATAAAAGGCGTCACGCACTTGTGCCCAAGTGGTGAAGGACTAAGACTTTTGCATTCGGAACCACAGAAGCGCGCCATCCCTCAATGTCGCCTCAAACAACTTGAGGCACGCATTCTCATATTGGGTATTAGACGCAAGATTGCGCCACTACAACACGGAAGACCTATTGCGAGGAAATATGGCGAGGAAAAGAGATTTCGTCGCTAAAAGTACACAATCTGCGAGGAAATTCAAATTCGTCGCTAAAAAGTTACATTTAGCGAGGAAATTAAATTTCCTCGCCAAAAGGGTTACATTTAGCGAGGAAATTATTATTTCCTCGCAAAAAGGTTACATTTAGCGATGAAATAATAATTTCCTCGCCAAATGTAACCCTTTTGCGAGGAATCTGTTTTCCTCGCTAAATGTAACCATTTTGGTAAAAAATATTTTGTCACCTTTTTTTGGACTCATTAAATTTTTCATATGTAAGTCATTATTAATTATGTTCATGTATATTTAATATCACGTGGTAAGGGATAATCAACTACATAGTTAAATATCATAAGCAAATTTATTGAAATAAAAAAGTGATAAATGGAAAAAAAAAATAGTTTCATCGCCAATCGGATTAAATTGATGAAATCAAAAATATGTTTCACACGAATTATATGAATTCACTTTTCCCCAACTAAAATTAATTATTAACAATGTCAGTATGTTCAAATTGTACTAAAATTTATTGTTTGAATACAAAAAATTTTAAGGACATGCTAAAAAAAAGTTCATCCCATAGTTATTGTCAACCAATCAGTGCAAATGATCAGTTGATCAAGAAAAGAGGTCCTCTCGCATGCAATGCACTGTTGCTCGCTCTTCAACTAAATCCAAGTACAAGGCTATTGCGGATGTGGTCGCCTAATTAACTTGGCCGGGTTCAGTCATTCCTCTTTGAACTTGGTCTTTATATCTGTGTCACTCCATTAATGTGGTGTGATAATATATATTGGTGCAACATATCTTACAGCCAATCCCGTCTTCCATGCCCGCACAAAGTATGTTGAAATTGATTATCATTTTGGGCATGACAAAGTCGCTCGTGGTGATTTAAGCGTCCAATATATTAGCACCAAGGATCAAATTGCCGATATTTTTACACAAAAGGACTTGCGTCTTCCCGCATTCGGACCCTGCGTTTCAATCTGAAGGTCATGCCTCGACCATCAGCTTGCAGGGGGTCTCAACCAATCAGTGCAAATCAGTTGATCAAGAAAAGAAATCCTAATAATGTTAGCCATTTCAGTGGTTATATTTTATCATTTGCAATAGCTTTTGTAAAGCTGATCACTTGTAACCGTATTTGTATATAAATACCCAAGGAATAGAACACTCTAGGTAACAGAGTGCATTCATCAATTCTATCGTATTGTTCCTTTGACTGTTATAAATCTAAAAAAAGGACTGGACATAGGGATTATAAGTTTGTGGATGAATGATGTGCTTTTCAGAAAAAGAATGCAGGGGATATATGGATTGCTTTTCGTAGAGATAACTAATTATTAATTCATACAAAAAAAATTAATGAAAAGCTAAACAAAAAATAAAGTACTTAATAATTGCGAAATGTATCTTCAAAATATCACTAATCTATTTTCAAAATATGTAAGGTTAACCCCATTTAAAAAAAACATAACAAATTATTACTATTGTAATATTGTAGTTGAGTTAAAATTGTTATGGGCGCATATACACAGTAAGAACATATTGACCCACCAAAAAAAATATCGTATTTGGAGAAATTTAAAGTGCTCAAACTAATTTAGGCACTACAAAAGGTTACTAAACTTAGAGAGAATTAAAACGAAGTATAAAATAAACAAATTTAGAAAGGAATAAAGATTTATTAAAGATATATAACAAAACATTAAATTATAAAAAAATTCAATAAAAACGAATAATGTTAATGATTTAAAAAACAAGTTTAAAGAAACACTACGAAGGGACTAAAATTAGAGAGAAATGTTTAAAGAAACAAATTTAGAGAGGTGAAAGAATGAACAAAAGGTTTATATATAAAAAAGGCAAAGGTTTGAACTGAAAAGGAAGGTGGTGTGATGGATGGAGTGAATGCCTCCATACAGGAGGCCACGGTTCGAGTTTGCGCGGAAGCAAATGATTTGGAGAACTCTCTATTTTTTAGTTTCAAGAGTTTTAGCGAGGAAAAATTTCCTCGCTGAAACTATAATTGGCGAGGAAAAAATTAGTCTAGCGAGGAAAAATTTCCTCGCCTATTTTATAAACAGTGTACTAGTCTAGTGAGGAAAAACTATAGCGAGGAAAAAATTCCTCGCTAATTGGGTCAGAATTTGCGAGGAAATTTTTTTCCTCGCAAATTATTTTTGCGACAAGCTTTTTGCGAGGAAAACGGGCGAGGAAAAATTTCCTCGCAAATGCATTTTGCGAGGAAATCAGCCTTTTAGCGAGGAAATTAAATCCTCGCTACAAGCCTTTCGTGTTGTAGTGCGCACCAATCCCTCGAATGTCCGCACATGCTCGTACGGATCATCGCACTCCCTCCCGTGGAAACTAGGGAGACTATTAAGGACACCAGGTTTGACTGTAAAGGCATTGCGTGCCTCTTGTGTCTCTTGCGAGAACACAATGGGTCCGAGAGGAGTGGTCCTCTCGGGATGCATGTGCTGCCTTAAGGACGGCTGAATAGCTACTTGCCTATCTCCTATCTCGACTGATTCTGATTCTGACTCTAAAATTGACTGGAAAAGTGGATTGCTGACACTAACTGACTCAAAAGGTAAATCTATATAAAGACCACTAATGGGAATAGACTCTGACTGGTACTCAGCTAAGTCTGACTCTAAACTAGAAGATGAAGAACTAGAAAACACAGGCTGACTCGACTCCAGTTCTTTTCGAACTAAACGATGTGTCGGGTCGCGATAATAAAGAGGGTCCTGTTTAAAGGAGACCTTCTTATTTCTACCTATGGTGACTCAACTAAAAGACAAAAGACACGAAAACTCACACTTTAGAACACACGTCGCCGTCCCCGGCAACGGCGCCAAAAATGCTTGACCGACCAGGTGTTAATAAAATTAAACTAAAAACGCGTCCCAAGCGTAGGACTCTCGACCAGTGTAGCACAATAAGTCTGGAAGTACCGGAGTCGAACCACAGAGATGGACGGACGGTGCTGACTCAAAAGTGTTGAATTCTAGTTTTAATTGGCTCTTAGATAGCCACCCCTTGTTTGACTGATTTGATTAACTAATTACTGAAGAAATTGACCTCTAATGAATTAAAAAGGAGAGCGCAGCCGTGGGAACCCAGCGTCTACAACTAGCCTAACCAATGTTTACTCGGGCCACAATGATTCGATTTACTGATTTTAGAATTAGAAAATATTCCCTAACGAATGCGCACCACCTGTCACCAATTTCCGTGCACAATCGAAATCTGGCAATGCATGGGTTTGTTCGTTAGAAAGATTTCGTTTCCTAAAACTGCTCAAAATTGAATTTATTCAGCCATGAGGTAAAACAATGATTGGACTAGCCACGTGACGCTTCCATCCCGCGGCCGCACCCTATGCGACTACTCACTCATGATTATAACGAACGCAATAACAAAAATAAGAGAAAACTTAAATCTAAACATATTTAAATAATCGAAATAGCAAGAAGAACGGATACCGTAATTAAACTGAAGAAACTATTGATTAATGGAGCAAAAACACCAATCCGATGCTGGAAATCCGGAACAGAACTGAAGAAAACTTGAATCTCGTACTAGAACTAGAAGAACTGCAGCCAAAAAGTTAAGAGCGATGCAAAATAAACAAAACGTTGTTATGAAAAGCTGCTACAAACCTAAGTAAAACGTACGTACCCTAATTCTGAATTAAAACGGAGTATTTATACTAACCCCTATTAATTACAATTAAAAATCCTAAAACAAATCGAAATCGGGCACCGGACGACCAAAACGGCGCCGTTCCTGGCCTTAAAGCCATCGGTAGCGCTACACCATTTCTTATGTAGCGCTCGCGAGCTCCTTCGCGCGTGTTGACTGAGTTGACTCGCCTCTAGCCGCCGTTGACCATTAATGCCTTCGGTAGCGCTACACCAAAACTTCTGTAGCGCTCACTAGGGCTCTGTTCACCTTCTCACGAATTTGTGTCCAACACTTAGTCTCCACAGCCCTTCTCGCTCTCAAGCTTCATCACGGCCTTTCCGGATACCTCTCATTAGCGCCAAAACAACTCAATTTCCTGCACATTAAGCACAAACACAAAATCCAACCACGTGCACGCATTATATGGAAAATGAGAATTAATTGCACATCTAACGCGCTAATTTCCCTACTTAGGCGCTTAAATTCATGAATTCCGCGCGCCTATCAAATATGTAGCATTTGTACTTATAGTTTATCATCCAATGGGCGCAATACAGTGTTGTAACCATGGAAAGCAGTGATCAACCTCGAGCTTTCCAACATTATCATGCACTGCTACAGCAGCTACGGTGTTATTGTGCATTTTACTCAAAAGATAGCTGTTTTATATGATAAGGTGTTAAACAGGTGGAGTAATTTGCCTGCTAGCCTTCTTGTGATCACCGCAATTTTTACCGAATAAGCATATAATTACAGGTCGTATGTGTTCAAATGAACCAAAATTAAGAAGTCAAAAAAAACAACTCAAAACATTCCCAGTAGTACTGTAACTACCGAAACAAGAGACAAGTGATCGGTCACGTTTTTTAGCACCTTAATCAATTCGACAAACAAAACCAGAACTACAGTTACGTTGGCCACCTTAATGGTCACTGTCCATAACATATATCACCTTTCATATCCAAAGAATGAGTTTTGTTCCACGAATATGAAAATAAGAATCTAACATTGACCCAAAAGAATAGAACTAATGATCAAATATTGAGTCTTGATATCGCATGAATACCCTAGAACTAATTATTAGCTTTAAAAATAGCAATTCATTGCTTATAAAGAATAAAGCATACCAAAGTTTGAGCACCGAAGATCTGAAACGGCTAATTCTACCACAAACAGCCTATATATACCAAGCAAGAGGCGAAGTACTTGACTTAAGTAGAAAAGTATTGGAGGCAACAATATAATACATACATAGTGACAAGAAGCACATTATTAGTATTAGCAAAACAGACCCCAATTTTATACGCCCACATGCTAAAAATTAGAACTCAGATGACTTCCTTGCAATATACCTGAATCGTTTTCCACTAGCCTATAAGAAGGAATCCAATCTCGTCAGTGTCCATCTGCATCTTGTGGAACTTGAATGCCAGGGGATGCATTCTCACATTGGATTGCTTCTAAACCTGAACCAAATATGATATTCAAGCATGAATAAAATTCAGTTTTCCATGTTCAATCACCAAATTTCATAACCTAAATCACAGTTCCAGTACTTATGTGCAGTTTCAGGTTCTAAAAAGGAAACTCACGGTGTTTTCAGGTTGGCAATCTGTGACAATGTAGAAGGGATAGGGCCAGTCAATTGATTGTTCTTCAAATTCCAACATTAAAGTGCTCATAAAGCCTTAGTTGAGACAGCTAAAAACTTTCCATTGTGATCAAATCAGACTGTACTTCAAGCGTTAACTCACAATAGCTCAAGCTGCTTAAGCTTAGATATTGAGAATGGAATGCCTCCATGGAACAAATTAGTGGATAGTCCCTACATCATGCAAATACAACCTTTAAAACATGCAACTCTCCATCGATTAAATAACACCAACTTCTCAGGATTACTAAACATTTCACCAGAAGATATCAGAGCTTAAGTTTCGATTTTTATACTTGCATTTGGCATAGCATCATATTTTAGAAGAGGTCCAGGTCCTCGGAGTCCTATAGGCTTGTGAGTCCATCTTCTGTTTGTCTAATCTCGCATTTAGCTTATTGTTGGTTATATTATATTTTTAAGGTTAGGGAATGGATCGTCCACGTCATAATACTAGGTCGACAAGTGGGGGTTTAGAGGTTCGTGGTCGTGGTCGGGCCGCTGCTTTATCTCGTGGCCGCGGACATACCACTCCTATAGTTCTTGGCCGTGGACGGGCCTCTCCTGCAGTGCGTGGCCGTGGTCATGCCAATCCAATAGGCCGTGGCCAAGGTAGTGCTGAGGCTGAAGTTCTTGATGAAGCAGTTGAAACAGAAAATAATGCTAATCTAGCCGACCTCGCTGTGAATCCAACTGATCCAATTACAGAAATTATTGCAAATTCTGGTGCACCCACAAGTTCTGTTGACCCGGTAGCTGCTGTTCAGGCCTTTCAGACTTTTATGGGATTATTTGCTGGGCATCAGGCCCAAGGGGCTCCAGCAACTGCATCAAGGTCTCTGACATTGGACAAAGGCAATATTTTTGATAGATTTCTGAAGACTAATCCACCGTCTTTTATGGGGACTGATAAGCCATCAGATGCTGAGACCTGGCTGTTACAAATGGAAAAGATCTTTGATGTGTTGGGTTGTTTTGAGGCCCAAAAGGTGTCTTTTGGGGCATATAAGCTACAGGGGGGAGCTGAGCATTGGTGGCGGTTAGCAAAGCAACATTACAAAGACAAGCAAGAAGAATTGGTTTGGAGTAATTTCAAGAAGGACTTTGAGGAGAAGTACATTCCACCGGCAGTCAAAGACCAAATGCGGACTGAGTTTTTAGCTTTAAGGCAGGGAAATATGTCAGTGGTGGAGTATCAACAGAAGTTCGATGAATTGTCAAGGTATGCAGGAGTTTTGGTGAAAAAAGAAACAGATAAGGTGTGGCATTTTCAAAGGGGGCTTCGGTTCAATATTCATGGGAGAGTTTCTTTACTTGATGTTAAGACACTACCTAAACTTGTGACTAAAGCATTGACAGCAGAGAATGATTTGAAGGAGGAGAAGATGAGTGAGGAGCGCCAGTTTAAGAAATCTAGAGAATGGTGGCAATTAGGACAAAGCAATAAGGGTAGTAACTCTAACAAGAGGACTTGTACGCCAACGCAGTCAAATGGTGAAAGGAGTGAGTAGATTGAGTGGTTATGCAATCGCTGTGGGAAATCTCATTATGGTTATAGTTGTGATGGCTCGCCTAAGTTATGTTACTATTGTGGACAACCTGGACATGTAGCTGCACGTTGTAAGGGAAAAGAAGATGGAGGAAATGATATTGATGCATCTGAGGGGCAAGGTGCAATTCGTTTTATCGTATCTACTAGAAATATCATGGTTTAATTCATTAGTTGGCCGTGTTAATTTTAGTTTAGCTACTTTTCTAAATTTCGAGGACGAAATTCTTTTTTTAAGGGGGGAATGATGTGACGCCCCACTTTTTCAGTTAAAAAAATAATAATAATAATATTTTTGACGCAAATAATTAAATCTTTTATTTTTCTTTTCAAACTTCTTGCTAAAAAAAAAATATTTTGGGTTGCTTATTTTTGGCATCAGTTACACGTATCGCTTAAATCCTAAGTTTGGTTAAATTGGGAATGGGTCCCCGCAAGTGATTAGTTAACGTAAAGAATAATAATATTGGGTCGATTGTGTAATTAGACTAGATAAGTGTTTAGTTTGAACGTGGGCAATTTATTAGGGTGAGGAAACGTTTGAGAAGTAGGGTTGTTTTATTCCAAAAAGTTGAGAACGAGAGGTAGGAAGAGAAAAGCGGCAGTTGGCTTCTGAAGAACTGGTAATCCTTTATACTGTATTTTATAAATTCCTTTTCTTTTCTTGGTATCGTTATAGGTTTGATTGGGGTTTTGTTGGTGGAGATCAGAGAGAGGTGGGTGCGTGTGTGGTGGCTGTGTATAGCCGTGGGTATTGGTGTGTGTGCCGTGTGTTAAGGCGAGAGGTGATGGTGGTATCTTTTATTGTGGTGTTAATCCCGTAATGGAGTTAATTTGATTAGTAGAAGTCCTGGTAAGTTAGTCTAGTTTAGGGTTTAGGAATTCAATTACCAGTAATATATATACTCGTTAAACATTAACTAGTTACAGCGTAGGGGATCATTCAAGCACTCATAATTCTATGTGTTTCTTTTATTTGCAATACAGACTAGTGGATTGTTATCAACGTCGTTGCATTTGGTTGCATCCTTTCGGATTTAAGATGAGTGGTTAAGCATGTGATCCATTCTTTTGGAATCCTCTTGAGCCAATCTATTCTTGACAATTCGTTAATTGTTGTGATCCAATGATTATTATTCTTATTCGTTGCTCTCATAATTAATTATTGACAATTGATGTACCCTTTGGCATACAAGGTTAATTGAGAATATTTGCGATTGATCGATTGATTACCCTCATTTTTATTGTCGTCAATTCGTTGACTCCATAATATTATTGTGACTCTGCAACGACATGGGATATAGTCCTGGCCGGTCAGGTGACTCCAGCTCGCCGTTGTTCTATTTGTATTTGGGGCCATGGATTATGTTTATATTTATTTAAGTCCAAGGAAAAGACCCGTGAGATATCGTGGTGACTTTGGCCGCTAGGGAAAAGACTTGTGAAATACCCTGTGACTCTAGTGCTCAACGAATAGGGAAAAGACTTTTGAAATACCCTGTGACCCTATTCCGGATCGGCTTAGGGAAAAGGTCCCAGGCGCCATCCTGTGGTGACTCTAAGTACGGTGTTGGATCCAACAGGCTAAGCCTTGAGAAAATATTTGGCATTTGATATTTGGTAATTGGTGATTATGGTTCCCACTTTGGTTTGGATTTCCATATTATTGTTATTGGTCATTCTGAATATCATTTGGCAAACTGTTTGATGCAAATGCTCATTAGTGCGATTCGATTATTGATCTTGGTATTCGTTAATCAATTGTTGAGGCCATTGATACTACTTGTTGGGCCATTCACCTTGTCCTTTCGTATGTACTGTAGTTAGTTGTTTATATTCGTTGGACCATTAACCTTCATTATTAATTTGAAACCACTTCTTTGGAACCTTCAGTTATCGTTTATTTATACGTATGCCACTTTGTATTATTACCCTTAGCATGCTTAACTACTCACTGAGCTCGTCAGCTGACGGATTTATTCCATATTATTTTTTAGGTTAGTTCTTGGAGCATTATAGTGGACTCTGTGGCGTTGTTGGGACCTTGTGTTTGGACCTCTAGGGCGTTTGCATTTTTATTTATTTTATTATGTCAAACCACTTCCGCACTTTTATGTATTAGCTTTTGCACTTTTATTTATTGGCAGTTCATTATGGAATTTGGAGTTGGAGAATATGAGATATTGTGTCATTTGCGTAAGGAAAATATTGGTTTAAGTTGTACATTTTTTTATATAAAATATCCAATTTTCCTATATTGATTGCGAGTTGTTAAAATATTATTTTTAATTAGGCTTCGTGTCCCATGATTGCTTCATGGTACACGGCCGGTCATGCTCCCAGATTTGGGGCGTGACAGAAGATAACACATCACAATATTACAACGAAGAAAAGACTAGAAAGTGAAGTATTATAGTAATATCGGAGAAACACCGTTGCCTATCTCATCTGAAATTTGACAAGTCAAGTTGTTTCCCTGAAGATCTCTGCAATATTTCAATAACACATGAATCATCGAAACTAATAACCTTCGAAAACTTCTGTAGAAACTAAAAAGATCATCAACAGATTGTGTAACTCCATCAACAAAGTAAGGGGTTATCATTTCCAACAAGCAAACCAATCTTTTTGCACCCTAACCCGAATCCCCCTTCCCCATGACTCCCTCCCTCCCTGAATAGTCTGCCCTAACTAGAAACCCAACCTTAATCACCGAAGCCCAACTCCACCGGAGAAAATAAAGAGACATTGTGAGAGAAACACACACAGAGACGTACCAGCGGCGAGGGGAACGAAGAACCTCAGAGACAGAGAGTGCTTATATGGACGAAAGATAGATTCAGAACCCTTTAGGTAGTGAGAGCACCAACAACCGGTTGGGCCTTCCACACCACAGATCTGTAACAGCCATCCATGAACCCGCAACTCCTTCACTAACGCATATCCGCCGACCGCAGAGAGGGAGAAGGAGAGAGAGAGAGAGAAAATACCAGTAAAGATAGAACAGCCGAACACATGGTATGTCGATCCTGAAGTTTCTGTGCCCAAAATGAGATACAATCAGTCCAATCGTGATACAAATTCAAGCCAAAATGAGCGAGAGAGAAAAGAAGAAGACACTACAAGAAAAAACACCATTCCCGACTAACAATTTAGTCGGCAAAACACAGGAATTTAGTCGGTAATAGTCATTTAGTCGGCAATTTAGTCGGGTATTGCGGTCGGGAAAGGTAATCACCGACTAAAACATATTTAGTCGGAAATTTTTTTTTTTACCAACTAATTATTTAGTCGGCTAATATTAATTATTCTCGACAAAGTATTTAGTCGAAAATATTATTTAGTCGGGAAATATTTGCTAAATTGCCGACTAAATATTTAGTCGGAAAATATCTGAATAATTATCGACTAATTATTTAGTCGAAAAAATATAATAAATTACCGACTAATTATTTTGTTGGCAAATATTTGATAAATTACCGACTAATTATTTTAGTCGGTAAATGTTTAATAAATTCGGCAAATATTGGATAAATTACCGACTAATTATTTAGTCGGAAAATGTTATATAAATTACCGACTAATTATTTGGTCGGTAAATGTTTATTAAATTCGGCAAATATTACATAAATTACCGACTAATTTATTTTTAGTCGGCAAATGTTATATAAATCATTGAAAATGTTTGACGAATTACCGACTTATTATTTAGTCGAAAAATGTAACATTTGTTTTTAAATATAATATTACAAATTTTAAAATTAATTATAAAATCTGCTGAGAATTTTTTTTTTTGGTGATTCACAATAAATTAAATTGAACATTTATTCACCAATATAATGTAATCAAGTATTGAAATTCAAGAATAATTCATTCATAATTTCTATAAATAAAAGGTGTTCACCAAATACTTAACATACAGTATCCGAATTCATAAAAGTACAAAATAACGAAAAATCATACCACGAAAGTGCTACCATCAAACATATCATATCCATGCCCTAGAGCGCAAAATAATACAAAAGTTCAACAAAACTAGATTACGGTAGAATCCACGGCAAAAATCTAATTTCTTCATATATAGTCCTTAACGAGATGCCAGATGCTCCAATATCTGTGGAAAGAACAAAACACAATAATTAGACCCAAAATCGGGATCTTTCTTCTTATATCAGCTAAAAATAATCTGAAAACAGAAACAAAAAAATTTAGTCATCCCAAAATCAGTAAGAAAATCTCAGAAAATCAATTACCCAGAAGTCAAAAACTTTCAAATTGTACACATGAAATAGTTTACACTTAGAACACCTGGTCGTCCATGGCATCTGGAATCAACATGCTAATGCAAGTAAATAAGCAAACTCACAACAATTTAGCATTCAGATCATGATGGAAAATTGAGGAGTAGAATTTGTTACTTGTAACTTGATTCCCGCAAAATAGGAGCAGAAATTAGAATTGCAAGTCTTTTCGGACCATGTGATCTCAATCAAAAACACATCTTCATTCATTCCGGTATAAGTTGGAATGTTGAGACATAACTAATAGAATGCTTAGCTGTAAGTATAACAAACTTTAGCATCTTCAAGTATTGGGATGAAAGTAGGGCTGATAATGGATTGTAACATGTACTTCAATTTGATAAGATAATGGCACTTTTGGGAATACCTATGCTGATTGGTGCTTCGTAGTTTCTTAGTTTAATTTCACATGGAAGGATAGTTGCCCTAAATTCAACCCTTTTGTCATGTTGTGTTTCATGAATCCCTGAAATTCAATCTTTATGTTTTTTGATCGGCTTCAATTTCGTGAATGTTACTCATATTGTTCTTTTTTCTTGAAAAAAGATGTTAGCTTCACAAAATTTTTCGTTGCTTTGAAGTAGATTGAACACAGACTGACCAACTTATGTATACTCTTCCATGTGTCATCTATGACGTCCTTGGCTAAATGTCTTAATTCTATTTGTTTTCATGTGTTCCTTATGATATGTTTGATAATTGTCCTAGTTATATATGCTTATATATTCTACTTCTGACTTGTTCTGTTTTAGGTACCATTGGGAAGTATTACTCTTTTTGATATGTCTTCTCCAACAGTATATTGAAATCCTTACTAACATGTAAGTATTTTGACTTTGTGCATTATAATTTGAGCTATTTTTAATCTTGTTGAGTTAGTTTCTACTTTCTAATGTTGAATATTCCTATGCTGGACAAGTTTTTCTACCAACTTATCTTGTTGAGGTCTTGCGGTGGCATGAAAATGTGAACTTATGTTTACATATACTGACTCAAGAAGTGGTCTTCTATGTTTCTTGCCGCAGAATCTCTCAAAATAATATTCTCTTCTCCCTTTGACTGACTTCTACTGGCCAATGCAGGAAGATGAATTTGATGCAAATAATATTCCCATACCGAAGTTGGTATGATTTTTGTTAATAGCAAGGTGAATATATGTACATTTCGAAAAAAAGGTGAATATATGTAGGTCCTAAAATTTGCAGCTGTGGTGAAGTGTTTTTGTAAATAGATTTCTGTAACTTCTTTTTTCCCTATAGGTATGAATTTCATCGGAACTTTAATAAACTCGAGGAATGGATGACTTTAATTAAGGTTTGCATTCACCAAACTTGTTGGACCTAACTTGGTAGTACGAATGAGTCATCTTTATACCATCGAGTCCTTGTATCAATGCTTTTGCAATGCGCATCAACTCGCATAGTTCTACTACTATCAGTATTGTACCATTCACACTGAAACAAAACAACTCGATGATTGAACAAATAGGTCAACTCCCATACTTTGGTTAAAAAGCCGTAAAAGTCTATTGTCTGTTGTTCATGCTCCCCTTCGACGAGTACCCCACTATTCTGACTTGTATGTCGATTGTCATGTTCAATAGTATGGAATCGAACGCCATTAGAAATGCACCCTGAATATGTGTCTATTAATGTATCAAGTCCATTGGCCAATGACCACAACTCATCAGTTGCTTCTGGAGACCCTTAGTTCCGCAATTCATTCATCTACATTAAAAAAAGTTCGTATTACGCTACACTAGATAAAAAAACATTGCATAATCTGAAACATGACTAATTCAATGTTCTATGCCTTACGTGCCCTTTAAACCATTGGGGAAACTCTTTGCGTTGTCTTTTTGCAATATCAATAGTATTGTCACCTTCCAGCAAAGTCATGTGTATCCTAGTTAACATGTAAGATTAATAATAATGATAAAACATCAAATCAATTTAGAATACATTTATGTAAACACGTACTCTCGATAAGGATCAATTTCAGGGCTATTGTATAAGACAAACCAATGAGCCATGTCTCGTTGGTTGACAGGTACATTAGGTGCTATTTGGATTCGACCGAAGGGACGAACATTTTGATTGAATGCCGCTAACCCCAGTGTGCGCTCACCACCATCATCATTCCTTTCTACGCGGTTAAACACTGTCTCAATTCCATCGAGATACATAGAACAAAAAGTTGTACATTCTTTGGATATGTAAGCCTCCATAATTGAACCTTCGGGATGAGCTTTATTGGTTACAAATCGTTTCAGAACTCCAAGTAATCTATAAAAAAAAATACCACTTTACTGTGTCATAAATACGACTATAAATAAATGACATAGTTAGTAGAATGGTCGCGCCATACCTCTCAATCGGGTACATCCATCGATATTGCATCGACCCTCCAAGCCTAACCTCGCGAGGCAAGTGAATAGCTAAGTGTACCATAACGTCAAAGAAAGCAGGAGGGAATATCTTTTCAAGCTTGCAAAGTACAAGTACAATGTTCTCTTGAAATTTATCCAAATCGCTCAGCTTCACTGTTCTTGAGCACAATTGTTGGTAGAAGTTACCAAACTCAAACAACGCAGTCCCAATTTCCTTGTCCAAATAGCCACGCATCCCAATCGGGAGAATTCGTTGCAAAAGGACATGGCAATCATGACTTTTGAGGCCCGATAGTTTACCACCATGAGTGTTCACGCATTTAGAGATGTTTGCTGCATAGCCATCAGGGTACTTGATAGATTTTAAGAAATTGCAAAAGCCTTCTCTCTTCCGGGGACAATGTGTACATGGCAGACGGCTTCTCAAATGTCCCATTTGCACGCCTCTTTAGGTGCAACTCCTTTCGTATTTTCTGATCCTCCATATCCTTCCGCGCCTTTTCTGTATCCTTGTTCTTTCCATCTATGCCCAAAGATGTCCCCACCAAATTGTCACATATGTTCTTCCCTATGTGCATAGGATCGAGACTATGTCGGAGATTGAGAAAAGGAGTGTAAGGCAGCTCACACAAGATACTTTTCTTCCCCCAATTCAAATTGTTCTCATACTCATCCCTTTTTCTTTTCCTGCTCCTGTTAGGATGTTTTCCAAATGGTGGGTATGTCCCTAAATTAATTTGTTGTAATACATCTTCGCCTGACAACTCCAAAGGTCTAGTCCTATCCTCAAATTGACCATTAAAGAGCTTGCTCCTTCGCCAAATATGATTCTCGGGTAGAAAGCGACGAGCACCCAAATATCCAATCTTACTCCTTAATCTAATTGATGAGTTGTCCTCATTGCAAATGGGACAAGCTAAATAACCCTTTGTAGACCACCCAGACATTATGGCATATGCAGGTAAGTCATTGATGGTCCATAAAAAACATGCACGCATTGTAAAATATTGTTCAGTGGAGGCATCATAAGTTCGCACACCATCCTTCCACAACACCTTCAACTCATCAACTAACGGGCGCAAGTAAACATCAATATCTCTTCCAATGGCCGATGGGCCAGGAATGAGTAACGACATGAAGCAAAAGGGCTCTTTCATGCACTTCCAAGGTGGGAGATTGTAAGGCACCATGATAACAGGCCACATACTATATGACGTACTCATATTTCCAAAAGGATTGAAACCATCAGTAGCCATTCCAAGCCTTACATTTCGCGGTTCAGCAGCAAAATCGGGAAAATGCTCATCGAAATCCTTCCATTCCTGACCATCAACCGGATGACGCAATTCCTCATCATCTACACGTTTGTCTTTATGTCATCTCATATTAGGAGCTGTTTTCTTACAATAATATAGCCTTTGTAGTCTCGGAGTCAATGGTAAGTACCGCAATATCTTGTGGGGTATCTTTTTACCCGTTCCATCATTCACTTTGTACCTAGGCTCGTTACATGTAGGGCAATTTTCCAAATTTGCATTTTCTTTCCCAAATAGTGCACAGTCATATTTGCATGCATGAATAGGAATATATCCCAAACCCAAATCCCTCAAGAATTTCTTAGCATCATAAATATTCCACGGAATAATACTCTCAATCTCATGGTCTACAGGTAGCATCTCTTTAATAATCTTCATAATCATGTCGAACGTCTCATTGCCCAACTTCTTAAACACTTTAACATGAAGTATCTTAACAACGAATGCTAACACTGTCTTTGCACAACCAGGATAAGCTTTACATTGAGCAGCATTGAACAGCTTCTCAAAATTCCACACATTTTCCCTCTCAAGATTAGGCAATCCATCGACATCATCATCCAAGATGCCACCAACAATAGACTGTTCCAACATATCACGCAATTGGTTGTCATCCTCAGGGACCTCCCATTCTGTTTCATCCCCAATACCTTCATTGTGTTCGTGATAGTTGTCATATTGTGTTTGAGGCTGACGTGCAGGAACAGGTTCCCCATGGTACACCCAAGTCTTATAAGAAGAGTCGATTCCTTTTAGTATCAAATGGATCCTAACAACATTACTGCTAAGTGTTTTGCTATTTAGACAATCAATACATGGACACCGAATCTTAGCTTGTGCTCCCGAATTGGCCATCGCAAATTCTATGAAAGATTCCACCCCTTGTTTATACTGCTCTGACCACCTATTTTTTATCGCCATCCAATCCTTATCCATTTCTTATAACCTATAAATAATTTTAAAGGTTATACAAGTCAATGTTCATGATAGAGTAATGAAAGATGGTGGTTTGGAAGCATGCAACTACAGTGATAATATTGTTAAGATAAAAAAATATATATATATATATATATATATATTCCTATATGCTCTACTATGACGATCTGATAAAAGAATAGATTGAAAATGAGCAATATTGGCATATGAAACATGCAAAAAGGTAATCATGCTCAATCATGCTCGTAAATATAGCTTACAAGTATAGAGGCAAAAAGTAAATCTACTAGAATTCTTCATCTAACTTGTGTTTTGGGTCAAACAAGAACCCCATGTGCAGATATTACTTTATTCTACACTAAGAAGAAAATATACAAAGACAAAATGACAAGGATATGCGAACATGCCATCTTGACATGAAAAACAACTCCCATAACAGAAAATAGCAGCAGCACCCGTCGGAAAATAGCAGTAGCATCAACAAAATAGCAACAGTTGCATTATAGGCAGCCACAATACAGGTCAGCAGTAGCTTTAATTCCATATTTTCAAGCTCCAAGCATATGATGTATAACAGCTAACACAGCTTGAATTAAGCAATTAATACTCCTAATACTCGCCTCATTAGAAGTTGGAATTGGGTTTTTATTTCAGAAAATTCGTATATCATACGAATATGCATAACTGTGTTTGAACCAAGTTGAATCTGTCCTGTTTTTTACGAATTTTTTTCTTCGACACGCTGACTATGTAATTTTTTGGTAATTTTACTGCAGATGCCTCTGTGTGTATAGCTTATGCTGTAAAAATTTCAGAATTTTCTGATAAGTGTGGAAAAAGATAAAAATCATAAACCGAGCTGCTGTCAGATTCGCATATGTGCTGACAGCACAGACACATCTTGAAGAAACGGTCATATCTTCTAGCTCGGGTATCGGTTTTACACCCCGTTTCTTGATTCTGAAACTAGACTTACATACCTTTCTGAATATATAAGGTTTGTGCCTTAGATCCTTCTAGAAAAAATCAGTTTTTGTTCCGAAATTGATGATTTGATAATTCTGGAATTCTGGGCAGCTTTTGAAGCTTTGTTTTTCATCAAATTTATCGTAGTTGAGAGTCTTACTGACTATGGGTTTGTATGAGTCTTAAACATCGATCAATTGGTGATGTTTTGGTGTTGGAATCATTGGAAAATATTGAGTAAGTGATTTTTAAAGAGCTTTCGACCGCAGACTGTTCTTCTGGAAACTGTGATTTTTGCTTCAATTGTGTAACTTCTGTTGAGCGTATTTTGGTCATTTGGACTCTGATTAGGGCAAATTTTATATCGAGATTGATGTTCTGAGAGTGTACTTTCTAATGGTTGTAATCTCGAAGTCTAACTCTGGACCTATGGAATGCTATAATCAGAAATCATTTGGTGGTTCTGTTGTGAGATTCTTGGTTTGGGGTGTGAATCAGTGAATTTATGTTACACATATGTCAAGGACATTCAGAAGCCTCTTATAATCTCAAAGGAAGAAGGATAGCAAAATACCAACCTAAAACCTAAAGAGGAGCAAAAACATTCTTGTCCAAAACATAAAAACATAAAAACTTACAATCCTAAAAACATGCCAGAGTCAACACTGAGATACAAAAGCATAAGTAATACCAGCAACTAGCTAAAAGGATGGCCTAGCCTGCATGATTGTTAGCACTAGCATACAAGGATGGCCTAACAACAGAAGCAAAAAAAACATACGAGATCATTGCATTCAAGGTATTTCACTGTCAGAGCTCTGGCCATCTGATTCTTCTTGATTATTATTGCATAAATCATAATGGTTCTTGCTGGTTGTATTGTTATTGCAGGTTCCTAGCACATAGATTGACAAATCCACTCCCAACGTTCTTCTCACGAGGATTAATTACCAGTATACCAAAAAAAAACTAGTTGCATGTAGATTGAAAGCAAAAGATAAAAGTAGCAATGCAAATGTAATTCCCAGAACTAATCAAGTTAGCACTCAAAATCCAAATCTCAGTACGAGATTATCCTAGTATTATTGCTATTTTATAATCTTGAAAATCCAAAAACTCTAAAAAAAACACACCTATAAATTGGCAGCTATAAAGAGCAAAGTTTCGTCCACGCGCCCTACGATCATCTATTCATGCATCTACTCTTCGAGAATCTTGACTCTATATCATCCCCTAAGCATGAATATACACATTAGACTCCTTAGATACCATAGACAAGTACAAAAGACACACCATAGACAAGTACATAAGATACTACTTAGTTTACCACCATTAGTACAAAAATGGCTCCTTTACTCATAATGGTCAACTAAGAAAACTAAAAGAAATGGCTCACCATGGGTTTCCTCTTTTTAAACCAATTTTTCAAACCTGTTGAATTAAATTAAAACTTACCCTCTCCAAAATTGAGAACCAACACTTGGTGAGCATTAACATCGAGAGATGTATATAGGCAATCCTCTTTTTCTTTTCTTTTAAAACTGTTCCCTATCTCCTGGCCTTCTTTTTTTTTCTTTCCCTTTCTCCCGTTTTTCCCTTTTCAGAGGCATGTCTTAATTTCCCTTTCCTAGGCATTAGTCATGCAAGCACAAAACACCTCCCCTCATCACTCACGTGCACCACCACAAACTCACATAGTGACACCAAAACCTTGACATGCAAACTGACCTTAAGTATCATCAACGCCCTTAAATTTTAACCCAATTTCTTTTGAATCCCAAATAATACTCCACGATCTTTAAACCTGTTTTAATTTTCATGTGATATTTATCTTCTTTAATTTCACCCAATCTCAAAATGCACAATAACGAATGACTCAGGTCTCACATTCTCTCAGAGTCACCAAAATAAAAGTGAAAAAACCAAATAAAACAATAATGCATTTTTTTCTTCTCCACCTTCAACCCTCCAGGGTTTCAATTCTTTCGAAACCCCGTTCATCCCGTCACTGCAACAGAAACACCCAACAGAGCCTGGAACTGCTTAATGCAGCCACAAATGGAACCAGTCATAATAAAGTGCATACTCCAGGATAGTTGAATACTAAGAGTGCGTATTTAACAATGTGAGGCCTTCCAGCATATGGTAGATGTTTTTCCCCCCATCCTGTAAGTCTAGAACAATCTACGCCGAACAAAGGTTTGCAATCAGCTACAAAAAATTGTGATGAACAAGTGGCACCCCAAGGTACGTAAAAGGGAGAGACCCAATTTGAAAACCTAACTGTCTACTGAGACTTCGAATTCTTAGAAGCTTCCCCAACCCAAAATTCAGCCAATTTCAGCAAATGGGTCGCCGATTTTCGATCCGAATCTTGCAATTTCGCATTGAAAATTAAGGGACAAAATTAATTCACATTGAAAACGAGTTTTTCGAGTTGAAAAGATGGAAGCCTATTTACCTTATCAAAGCTCCGTTCTTGGTAGAAGGGGGAAGTTTTGATTCTCTGAACTGCACAGTAGATTTTGAATGTGAAAAATTCTATAGCCACCATTGCAATACCCTTGCAGGAAACGAGAGAGAGAGAGAGAGAGAGAGAGAGTTAAGAGGTAGACCTGAGATGTGAAGGCACGGCCGGACTCCTCCACGCTCAAATTCACTTCTTCTTAAGGGGAGAGCCGGAGGGGGAGGCGGTGATGGCAGGGGTCAGGTGTGGAAACTGAGATGGCAATGGTGGGCGGCAAGAGAGAGCTGGGTAAATGACGAAGTGAAGCGCAGGGGGGATTGTAAGGGGGGTTTAGCTCAGGTGTGGAAAACGGTGCCGAAACCCGCCTTTTTTTCCCGTGAAAATTGAAATTCGCGGAAAAATTTTAATCTTCTCCGACCAAAATTGATTTGATCGGCAAATGTCTTATTGCAGAATTTAGGAAAAAATATTTACTGTGCTCTAATTGAGTCAATATTGCATAAAAACTCTAAAATTTATCACCATGGATGTTTTTACAATGCTCAATCCGAATCGTTAGAATTTTACATCTTATCGATTATAGCATTGCCACCAAAATTGGAGATCTATTAATATCAGCAACCATGTGATTGGAAGACTTCTGCTGCGTCGAGAATCATTAAAGTCTTATAGCACACCACCCAAGTCCCACTTGTGGTGTTTTTTCGCGATCAGAACCATCTATTTTTTATTGATTATAGGTTCGATCATTCTTACCCAAATTATAGTTGATCACTTTTCGTTAGACAATTGATCAAATGAAAAATGCTACTTTTCTAATGAGTTCATGTCTCGATAAAGGAACTTTTTTAAACCTGATCGAACCACAAATTTACAAGAATGAGCTAACCAACAAGTACAACAATATCAATGGTATCGATCGTCACGATTGTCTCACGATCATGTGGCTACTGCAACAATGAATACAACACAAGACTTAGTTGGCTATCAAGTAGATAAGAAGTATAGATTTTAAAGCTAGATACCAAGTCATTTTTTATATTGCTCCATCTGAACCGTTAGAATTTAACGTCTTACTGATTATAGAATTACCACCAAAATCAGAGATCATTTGATACCACCCGCTGTGTGATCGAAAGACATTTAATGCATTCAGAGGCGTTTTAAGTGTTATAGTGTACTTCTCGACTCCGCCTGAGGTCTTTTCTGGCAATCGAAACCATCTATCTTTGAGGTAATACAAAATAGATCATTTGTACTAAGAATGAAGTTTACCGTATATGGATAGACACTAGATCAGCCAACAAAATTCTTCTTATTTTGAAATTTTTCTGTCGATGAAGAGCTTTCTGAACCCGCTCGAGCCAAACTTTCATGAGAATCTTCTGATTACGAAGGGAAAAAAAAAAGAACGGTTTCAATCAAAAAGTTTGCGTAGTGCTCAATGTATTCGGAACAAATATTGATATCTTAACCCATTGGCAAAAAAATTAATTTCCTTTATTGATTTTTTTAAGGAAAATTTTTGTCCCGAGCCAAACTATTGCTTTGTCAAAAATCGTGGTCAATGTATCCCGACTAAATATAATTTTAGACGGCATTTAATAGAATTTACCGACTAGATATTTAGTCGGCATATTTATTTAATTTATTGTTGTTTCAAGTTTTTTGGAAAAATAGATATTCCCCGACTAAATATGGTTTTAGTCGGTATTAATTAGAATTTTTCGACTAAAATATTTAGTCGGCACATTCATTTCATTTATTGATTTTTTAATTTCGGGCGAAAATAGCTATTCCCCGACTAAATATGGTTTTAGTCGGAAAATGTTAATAAATTCCGACTAAAAAATTTAGTCGGTAAGTTCATTTCATTTATTGGTTTTTTAATTTCGGGCGAAAAATAGATTTTCCCCGACTAAATATGGTTTTAGTCGGAATTTATTAATATTTCCGGACTAAATTTTATTTAGTCGGTGTTAGAATTTACATTTACCGATTAAAACAAGTTTAGTCGGAAATGGTTCGACTCTTGGCGACTAAATTTTATTTAGTCGGGAATTTTAGTCGGCAATTGTGTAATTACTTGTAGTGAGAAGAAGAAAAAGTACCAGTAGAGTGAGATCGAGGAGGCCAGAGACCAGAGGAGTATCGATCGAAGAGAAAATAGGAGAGAGAGAGAGAGAGAGAGAGAGAGAGAGAGAAGTGGGGTGCAGCGGTATCCTTTGGGGTTAGGGTTTTCTCTGCCTTGGCCGCCGAAGGAAAGATGAGAAGCGATGGGGAAATTGAGAGAGGGATGCTACATACACTACTATCCAACCACTACATCATCCACTACATTTTTTGTGGGGTCTAAGGATAAAATCATTAAAATTCCAAGAACAGGGGCACTTTAATGTTCGGCCAGCCACACTTCATCTCTCCTCCCTTCTTTGCAAATCCCACACTTTCTCTCTCCTCCCTCCCGTCGCTTCTCCTCCGGCCAGCCACATGGACGCAATCAGCACAAACACCGCCGCGAACAGGGGCACTTAATGTTCGGCTAAATAAGTCAAGTGGCTCATTATTTTTGTCCTTAGTCAAATTTTTTTCCTATTTGTTAGTTTATCATTAATTGTTAGGGGATTATTGCATCGTCATGACAAGAAGAATCTAAAAAGTAAAAAATTATGATCGAAATCAAATTTTTTTGAATAAAAATGAAAAAATTGGCTTATTTTTGTCTTTATTCAAAAAAATTTTGATTTCGATCATAATTTTTTACTTTTTAAATTCTTCTCGTCATGACGATGCAATAATCCCCCAAAAATTAACGACAAACTAACAAATGAGAAAAAAATTTGAATAAGGACAAAAAAATAAGCTACTTGGCTTTTTGGTCCAAACAACACTTCCGAGCGCGAATGCCCAGCCGTAGACTAGTCCATTGATTCCGGCGAGACTTCTTCTCGTTCATCTTCTCTTTCTCTCTCTACAGTCTTCTCCGGATCGGACTTCTCTCCGCCGTTCGATTTCTCATCCTCTTCTTCTCACTCCTCTTTCAACCTCCTTCACCTTCAGTTGCAACGACCTCAATAAACAATCAAATCAACACACCCACTCCAAACCTTGATCTAGTATAAACTAGATTTGTTTATACATATACATGTAAGTAAACAAGTCTATATAGATTTGTTCCGTACATAGTGCAAGTCAGGGAGTCGAGTTGATTTTGAGTAGTATTTGAAAGGAGGGGGAAATGGGGACGGGAGAAGAGAAAAGGGGGAAAAAAAAAAAAAAAGAGAGGAAAATGGGTCGAGTTGTGCGGATTTGGGTTTGACTTAACCCATATTTGACCCGACCCGTTTTAACTCGTTTACTATTTGACCGGCCCATATTTAACCCTTGACCCATTTCAACCCGCCCAAACCCGCCCAGACCCGTCCATTTGCCACCTCTAGATTCTGATAATGTTAGAACCAAATAGTTCCAAACTTAGGGCCAATGGCGAATTTAGGATTTCTATATAGAGTGGTCACCTTCCACGCATAACTTTGGTCCTTAACGAGAAGATAAAATGTTTAAACATTCTTCATTAAGCACAAAACTTCAAACTCTTCACGCATAAAAGATTTCAAACATAGGCACACAAAAGTATAGGTTTGTGGGCACACGCCCCGAAAATCGCCCGATTTTGGTTTCGATGAATATTGTTTGGGGGGCGGCCCTTTTGGAAAATAGCGCGGCGAAACGCTTCGATTCAGAGTCGCCACTCGGGTTTTAGAGGAAGAACACCCAAGGAACCGAACTCGAGAACGTTTGCTACGTTTTGCTTTGATTTGAAAAATGTTTGATTTGATTTGAAAAGGCGTAGACTGGTCCGTCGTCACCTTCGATATCTGAGGTTCGGGAGCCAGGTTACGAGAGGGGAAGGGTTTTATGGCACCCCTCTCACCCAATCTGGAGATCGGTCTCTACTCGGGCATTTTATTAAAACATTTGCATTTTTCTCTCATTTGATCATTTTTAGCCAGTTAGGGCGGGGGAACAGTTAATAGGGATTAAAACTGTAACACGTTGCAGTTTGTATGACAAAAATGTTTATGGATGATGATTTGCTTGCTTGAATTGAATTAAATGTAAGAACATAGATTGAGAACAAGCACTGCCAGAAGTTCAACGGGGTGATGTACGCTGCCCGTCGGGTGCGTGAGCAGGCGACATGCTGGCACGCCATGGCCAAGCCACTGCACGCCAGCACACCCTGCGCACGCCACCTCCAGACTGGCGTACACTACCACACCGATTTCTTACAGCTCCTACTCTCAATCCTCTGGGCTCTGGAAGGGACCAGTGCACACCCAGGGCAAACCACGCAGTTTATAATATGGATTATACATATGTACAGACATAAGGAATGGCGAGTAGCCAGGAAAATAGCAAGACAGACCCCATAAACAGAGTGGGGAGGAACAAGAGGCCAGGATTGAACTGGGATGTAAGGGCCAGGCACTGGTCTTTAACAAACGTGCCGTACGCCACCCTGTGGGAGTCGTACACCAAGTCTGCATGTGAACCAGTGTTTGGCTTTACATCATCTGGGTTCTGGAACATGACCAGACATACCCCAGTGGCCTTGAGAATAAAAATGGGTACAAGTATTGAAAACTACATTTGAACAGTTCTAAGATACAGAAAGCAATAGACTGGTTATTAGCATGCTAGAAGGTGATGACATAAAGGAAATGAGCAATAAATGAGCCCTTCATGATCCCCACGCCAGCTGTGCACGTACAGCCAAAGGTGGCGTACGGTTAAGAGGAGCTGGCGTGCGCCATGGCTTGGCTCCTACGACTGATTTATTTTACCAGAAAGGGGCCTGGACTAGTATCAGTTACTAGCCAGAACCCTTCTGGTTCCCCTCAGGAGTTGAAAACAGAACGCAGCACAAAGGTGGTATACCTTTGGTGCAAGAGAGAGGAAGGATGGTGGTGAATTTTGGTTGAAGATGGAGGCTATATAATCACTGATCAGTAGAGAAAGGGGGTGTGAAGCTTCTCTATCTCTCACTCTTACAATGGGAGAGCAAGAGCAAGAGAGAAGAGAGGGAATGGACTTAGAGAGTAATGTGGTTAACCCCTTGCAAATGAATGCAAGGGGAGGTATTTATGGTGGAGAGAGGGGCTGAAACCAGGGCTGATCAGCTGGGTTTAGGGCTGGTTAGGGCTGGTTGGGGTTGAGTGAGGAGCCTCCCATGCATTAAATGCATGGGACTAGGTGTGGGAGAGAGTGAGGGACGGTCCAGCAGGAAATAATCATTAGGAGCACTGTTCCCTGTACTTTGGAGCCGCAAAAGTCTCGGTCGCGTGCTGTAAAAGCGATGATTTGACTGGTCTGAAACCTCCGTGCGCCACCTATGACCTACCGTGCGCCAGGTCAAACTCAGTCAACGGTCGATGATCGACACGTGGCAAATACCTGGCGCACGCCAAGGAGGAGGTGGCGTAAGCAAGGCATGGCTTTGCTGAGGCTCATTTGGCTCGAGATTTGAAGGGCTTGAAGTGGGCTTGAAGGTGGGCTTTGAAGGGAGAGATTTCAACGCTCAAAGCTCAATTTCTTCCATCGACTCTGAACTGTTTTCGACCGTTTTATCATCATCGGGTCAATAAAGAAAGCAAAAGGACTAATCTGGACGGTCCAGAATGGGGGTGTCTACAAGGTTCCTTCTTAAAATTTTTTACAAAAACATCTTTTCCTATTTACACCCCACCGAACTATTATTCAACCACTAATCATTCATTCGATTCCATAGTCGATTCTTTACGATGTTTATCGCAAAAAACACCATTTCAACAATACCGTGAATTTCTCCACAGTCTCCAGAACAGACATGTCACAAGTTTTAGAGAGAGAGACAAATTAGAGCGCCCTGTGGTGGGGCTGAAGTTTAATTTGTATTTTATGTGGTGGCATTATTGTTGTATTGTAATTACCGGTTTTCATAATTGAAAGGCTAAGACCCAATATATTACCCAGTTTCCCATCTAAACTTGTTTCGGTTCTTTAAATTTCAAAAAATAATAATAATAATAACAATAATAATAATAATAATAATAAATCGAAGATTGCAGGAGGGTCACGCGCGTGAATCTCTTGTGCTTGAGGTAGATTCGCCCCATGGCTTGCCTAGGGCTAGTTTGTCTTATTTTTTTGTCTTTGTTCAATTTTTTTCATTAGCAATAATAAAAGAATAAGCAACATTCAAGTCTCGCCATTCCCTCTCTTCTCCTTTTTTTTTTATTTAAGAAAATGGATCCTTGCTTGACGATTTCCTAATCCTAAATTAATGGGTTGTCGCAAGCGTAGGGCGGAGACCGACGTAGCACAAAATCCGGTAAGACCGGAGTCGAATCCACAAAGATGGTGATGTGTGCTAATTAAAAATTCGGATTTTACTAATTTAACGGGCTTTTAGGTAGCCACCCATTGTCTTTTAATTGATTAATTAAATAATACTAACAGATAACTTGTTCAAATGATAAAAAAAAAAGAGAGGCGTGGTCGTAGGGAATCCGGCACTCGCTACCAAATCAGAATCCACTCACTTTTCAAGGTTCTAAAAGCGGTTAAATTTTAGGGAGAATTGGAAACTCCAAAGGATGCGAATCCTGAGGCTGCCGGTTCCATATACAGCGGCGAACAGGTTTTGGTCCCCCATTCCCGCTCACATGAGTCTTAGCAATGCCTTGGATTCATCCAACGAACGTAGTTTTCACCAACTAAAATTATTTAATTGAATTAATGTATGGAAAAATTGCGAGATGAATCCTAATTGGGTTGCGGCGCGCCTTTACCCAACAACCAACCCTCAGAAAACTACTCACTCATTATTAAAAATAAAAGGAATAAAACCCTAGAATTAATCGTGCTTGAAATTATGCAGAAATGTTTAAACTACTCCTAGCGGGGGGGTGAAAGGAGTTTTGATTAAAAAAAAATCACCGATTTTCTGATTTAAAAATTAATATAGATGAACGGGTTGATTATCTCGATTAATCCAAACCAAAAATCAAGAAGTGCAGTAGAATAAAAATTGAGACAAGATACGCACGATTTACGTGGAAAAACTTAGGTTCCTAAATAACCCTAAGCCAAAACCACGGCCTAACACTACTGTTTTATTCTATTAATAAAAAAGAAGTATAGATTGCGAAATAACAAAAACCTTACCCCAAGCCTTTTCCTATTCTCGCCAATCTCCGATGCTCCCAGAGCTTTTTTAAGATCCAATCGATGCACCACGGATTTTACGCCCGATCTCCGGATTCAACTGGCTCCAAATCAATCTACCTAAAGATTTGGCCACAGTAGCAAACGGCACTAAGAACCACGAACAGTAAATGGATGAATGATATGATGTGTAACGTGATCTTGAAAAACCCAAAAACATTCAAGGAATTTTTTAGAACCAAGAACGTAATGGAAAAATAAGGGCTATGTTCGTTTCAATATTTTGTTTTGTTTTCATTTTGTTTTCCAATCATTATCCTACTTCTTTTTCCAATCATTACCCTATTTTTTCAATTATTACTTTCTCATCTCTCTCTATCTCTCTCCAATCATTACCCCTATTTCCAATTATTACCCTATTTCTCTCTCCACTCACTACCAAAACTAAATTAAACTAAACTCTCAACCAAACAAAGAAAAGGTTTCCTCCTTGAAACTCTCCTCGTGGGGGCAAGAATAATATAAACGAAAACGGAATACGGGCTGCGTCAAAAACCTATCACAGCCGTGCCACCCTTTCTTTCTTTTATGAAAAAAAACAAAAACTCTTGCCTCCTTGTGTATTTTCATTTTTGTGCGGCTCAAGTCACGGTGTTACCCAATGGGTCAATATATATATATATATATGCAAACAAAATCCTTGGTTTACCTAAAACGTATACAATCTTTCCTTTTGATAAATATATATTTGTTTTAAAAGAAAACATATTTTCTCCGAATCTTTCCTTTTGACAAATATATATTTGTTTTAAAAGAAAACATATTTTCCGGAGAGTAAATGATATATATACGGAAACGAGTATTCGTAGAGATTTAGGAAAGACAAAACGTGGCAGAAATAAAATTTCGAATCTTGGAAATAATATGAATAATGCGATGTGTGTAATGCCTTTACCTCTCACGCAATCGGATCGATGTCGCAGCGGTCAACTTGGCTCAAATAATAGGAGAAGAATTGAGCGAGCAATTACATACCCCCTACGAACCTACCCATTACAATCAAACAGAGTTGATATAACAAAGACACCAATGGAGGTTTTGGACAATCCCGAAAAGTGACAAAAAATCTAACAATCTCCCTGTTTGGCATTTCCGGGACAAAACCAATTGCACTACAACATAACGGAAAAAATACAACTGATAGAAATAAACACTAGCCTAAACTAGGTCTCTCCAATGAAGCTCGAGTTGCTCTTCCAATACCTGCAAAGACAGCTCAACAAAAACTATGCGACAAAATATATGCTACGAAAAATAGAATGAATCAGCATAATTTAATAATAAACGACACGGAGCATTATATCCAAAAGCATGAAAACTCAACCAGTGATTCATCAATAAAATAAATCTCCCCTTATATATATATATATATATATATATATATATATATATATATATATATATATATTATATATATCTCTCTCTCTCTCTCTCTCTCTCCAAAAGAATCAACTAAAAAAATTCTCCATCACTCTCCATTACTCCCCAACCCATAACCATACTAGAACCATAAAAATTCTCCCCCTTTTTGTCACGGAAAAACAAAGGAAATGACTACCGGAGTGAGACACATGCAACCAGAAAGCATACGAGAGAATCATACGATATGCAATAACAAGAATCACATAGGCAAGATGACTATAAGAGAAATGCACCAAATGGAAATTTAAGACCATATCAACTCATGAAGCAGAATGATGCAGATCAAAGAATGGACAGAATGCCATGCTCAAGCCTAAGAATGTGAAGTGTAAACGCCGTGCATGAGGAGCAAGAAAACTTATCAAGGACTAAGTGGGCGCTATAATCTTATCTCAAAAAAGGTTTAAACAAGACTATCACGAGGAAGTTAAACCAGAAACACTCGGACCTAGGAACTTAAGCACAAACCTCATCCATTGTTTTAGGCTCGAAATTAGTGACTTACACCTAGCCTTGTGGGGCAAAGGACCAGGCAGCTATAACCTCTAAGGCGAATAGACAAATGTAAATAAACCCTTTTTTTAATTTTTTGCTTCCCTTTTTTTTTTATAAGGGTATTGTTCCTCCTTTTTTTTTTCCAAACAATAGACAATAATAAAAGAAAGTCTCAATTTGATTTTTTCAAACCTTGGAGGTGCGTTACACACCAATCCATAGGCGGCCCATCTCATAAGGAGCCAAATGAGAGAAAGCATCCTTAGGTAAACAACGAATATGTGGTCAACCAAAGTTAATAGTCAAGATAAATCCAACTGAGACTCAATAGAGACCACTTAAACAAAGTAAGTTTACTAGCTCCAAGTGAGATTGTGTGCATAGAAACATGAGTATGGGATTCTATTACCAAAGCAGAGAACAACATCACTATGTAACAGAGAGATATGATAGAAAATTCGATTCGATACATAACTCTCAAAGGCATAAGCATTTGTAAAACTGATATCAAAGCAGCACATGATTCCCAAGCACGTAAAAACATTGCAAGCACGCACACGATTAAAAATAAAAATAAAAATCTTTGACTCAAAACAATACACCAAAAAACAATTACTACTAAGTACATAACAACACATGACAACTTAAAATTAAAAACATCCACAGCAAGCATATGAGATGACATGTGACTCCACACACAATCTAATCCAGAGAAATTAAACCAAGAGATTTCTAAGGTACTCAAACCTAAGAGAATCTAAAGGCTTAGTGAAAATATCCGTTGTTTGAACTTGTGTGGGTATAAACTTATCATTCAATTGACGAACTTGAAAGCCTAGAAAGTAAATCAATTCTCCCATTAGGCTCATTTGAAACTCATGGGACATCTGTGCCTCAAATTGTTTCGCATGCCGCTCATTTATGGATCCGAACACAATATCATCAACATATATTTGAGCAATTAAAAGGTCGTTCTCAATTTTCTTCAGGAATAAAGTTCGGTCTACTCTCCCTTTCACAAAGCCGAGATGTAAAAGATGGTCGGTTAAACATTTAGTGGCAAACAGGGAGTACGGTTATCAATTTGGAAAATCCATATAGGGATCTTTCATTTAAGGATCTGGAAAGTGACATTATAAATTTGGAGAGTGGTATTATCGATGCCCAAAATTAAAGTTAGTCTTTTTCCGTACTCTATGTGCAAAAACATCATTTATTATAGTTTTTGTTATGTTATTTTAATTTTTTGTGAAGCTGATGACTATTAAAATTATAATGCATCTTTTTATTTTCCAAGTATACATTTGGCCTACTAGGCTAAAATCCTGGTTCTTACCTATTATACTAATCAAGCTTAAGTAATCAAAGAAGAGAGCCATACAATCCCAAGGACCGAATCAGATAAGTATCGTTCCCGCTGAGAAAAGTGAGCGGAGCAGACGGGGCGGTGGTGGCGAGCTTTCATTGGCGAACGAGGCGGTCACGGTGGGGCATGGCGGCATAGAATTCTACACTCCCCATCTCCGGCAGCCCATCGATGCTTGACGATTTCCTAATCCTAAATTAATGGGTTGTCCCAAGCGTTGGGCGGAGACCGACGCAGCATAATATCTGATAAAACCGGAGTCGAATCCACAAAGATGATGATGTGTGCTGACTAAAAACTCGGGTTGTTATAATTTAAACAGGCTTTTAGGTAGCCACCCTTTGTTGTTTTGATTGAGATTAACTAAAACTTAAGGAAACAACTTTTCTTTTCAAATAATTAAAAGGAGGTACGGTCGTAGGGTTCATAGCACTCGCAACCAATTTCGGACTTCCCTACTCCATTGGGTGTTCTTAAAAACGTTCAACTTTAGATTGAAAAAGATACCCCGCAAGATGCGAGACCCTATGGTCGCCGTTTACCCACGCACAGTGAAGAATGAGTTTTGGACCCCCATTCCCCCGTTCACATGGACTCCGACGATGCCCGAGTTCGTCCACGAGAAGTATTTTTCAATCTAAAATCGTTTTCTTTATTATTTGAAATTAAGAGCAGTGCCCGAACTGGCACGGTGTGCTAATCACCTCGTGACTCTACCTAAACGATTACTCACTCATCATTAAGTAATAAACAAAAGAAACCCTAGATTCAAACATGTTTCTATTACGCGAGAAAGAAAATAAACAAGAGATAACAATTAATTAAATACCAACGAACACTTTAATGAAGAACAGAAATTAAAATAAGTTACCGAAATACGAGTAATTGAACAAAACATCAAAAACTTGAAAGGAAAAAGAAACTCGAAACAAAACTCAAAGTATCGGCTGCCCCGTTCTTTCTTCGTTCGTGGAAAATCCCCTTTACAAAAGCTGCCCGGCTCATTAGGGTAATAAGGGTAAATTTCACTGACCTCCCCTGAGGTTTCTAGCACAAACAGATACCTCCCTTGAGGTTTCTGAAATAACGCTGCCCTCCCCTACTTTAACTGACATTGTACATATTCCCCCCTCCGTCCAAGTAACGTTAGAAAATTGACGGAAAGTTCCAATACATGTTGATGTCATGGTGTCCTTACATAGAATATACCAACAATGTCCTCAACCCTTCAGTAGTCGTCATTCCTATAAGCAAAAATACTTGCAACAGTGCCGTTAAAAAAAATTTACTTGCAACAGTAATTCATGTATTTTCTAACCACTTGGGTAGAGCACATCATAAGTAACTCTTTTCTCTAATATTTGTAGTGTTTTTGCACGTCAAAAGTAAATACTTGTTCCGTCCCATAATGTTTGTCCGGTTTGCAAAACGGAACGTAAAAATAATATATAATTTTTGCAAGAAAAGTTTACAAAATTCAACAACTTACTAGATATAGATGAGTTTTTTTAACTTATAAAAAAAAAAGTTTGATTTTTTCTTAAAAGAAATGCAATGTTTTTGGGTCCTCGTTTTGCGGGACTGGACAAATATTATGGGACTGAGGGAGTAACATTAAAATTGAACCAAATTTAGTTAAAGTTCAATGTAAGATTTGGTGTACTATAATCCCTGTAGGGCGCTCCGACTTACAGGATTCCCGGGTCTGTGATTGACATGTTCTAAAATAAAAAAAATAAAAACTCCATACACTTATAAAAAGTAAAAAAATGCAATCAATTGAAAAAAATAAAGTCACGAAGTCCAGGATATTATGAGTTTCATTGTATCAGTAAATTATTTTGATGGAAAAAACACGTTGAAAGAACACTGAGGTTCATTTTGATTAAAAAAAAAAACTTTAAAAAAACACACATGAACCAAAATTAGAAGAATTTAGAAAAGACGAAAAAAATTCACAATATCTGCCTATTTGGAATATTTTGTCATTAGTGAACCAATCATCCGGAAAAAAAATTGCACAGAATTAACAAGGGCATTTTTTTCAATGGAGATATAAAAATAATTGAAAAAAGATTATTAAGCCAAACCATGCCTTAGTGAATGGGCTAGTTGTGGTGGAGATTAAGCGGCAAAAAAACACATTGTGGTATTAGGTGGGTGCCAACATAAGAGCAACAAAAAGATTGAAAAAAAATTAAATCACAACATATGGAGTGCCTTCATGCCTTTTTGTAAACAATGATAAAATAAATCCCCAAGCACAAACTATCTTTGCATTTTTTTTGTTTAAAAATGAAATTGGGAAAAAAATAAAGGAAACAAATTTATTATAATCACCAAAAGTAAAATCCTCAAATGCCCAAACAAACCAAGCAATGCAATATTTTTTGCTGCATAATTTTGGCTTTAATATAAACTTGATTCACTCTTTTTTTTAAAAATTCATTGATCATTTTGTTTGAGAAAAATAGAAAAAAAACAAAAACATTTGTAAAAAAAATAAATAATAATAATAATAATAATAATAATAATACGCCTAATGCTTTTCAAGTGGATTCATTTCACAAGATGAGAGATGAGGTGTAATTCCAAGAATCAAGTTTGTGCAATCTATTTACTTTAAGGGTATTTTGGTACTTTTCTCACAAATCTTAACGCCACCCATAACAAATTAACAGCAAGGGGGTCTGTTGACAATGTCAGTTAAAGCAAGGGAGGGCAGTGTTATTTCAGAAACCTCAGGGGAGGTATCTATTTGTATCAGAAACCTCAGGGGAGGTCAGTGAAATTTACCCTAGGTAATAAAGATTGTTTTATAGGAATTGAAAGTAATAATTACTTAGTGGCCCTTGAGCTTTGTCTAAAATTGAATTAACCATCCCAAATTCCAAAGCCTTCGCACTTTGACCCAAAACTTCTTTAAAACCTTCTTTTTATCCAAAGTCTCGGACAACGGGCTTGAGCAACCTATAAACATAAAAACACATAATAAAAACCAGTTAACAAATATAAAAGACTAAAAATGTATATTGGATGGCCAAAATATGTATATTTTGGCACTTATCAATCGGCGTCCAGAATTCGCTTGACTTGATCGGAGTAGCGGTACGGTGGTAGATATCGAACCCGAAGTTACCTAATCCGTCGGAGCTTTGCGATTCGTAAAGTATTATTGATAGAGTGGTGATTAAGAGGAAGCGATAGTAGGAGTGGTGGCCGTAAAACGCCATGGTGAAATGAATATGATCAGGAATTTGAGCCGGGTGGGTAACACGTCATCCGGCTGAAGTGGTATCTTAACGGGCACATTCGATACGGTCCAAAAATGTATTAAACGGCCCAGATTTAGACATTATCTCTATTCTCACCCCCACACTCTCTCTTCTCTTTCTCTCTCATTTTTCTCTCTCCAAATTCAAGCCGTCTAAAATCGAAATGAAAGACCTGAATGTACCAAACGGACACTACATGATACCGCTCGGCACTGAAAAATATCTCGGGGTCGACGGTCAGGTCAAGAAGAGGACCACTCGTGGTGAGCAGTCAATTTGCCCAATAAAGTTGAGACACGGTGGAATTGAGTGGGACTTATGTCGCATGAAAGACCCCACCACCAACTCTTCAAATTCTCCATTAGTCCTATTTTGATAGTTGCATTGTGCAATTTTCGTGAAAAAAAAGAAGTAACGTTGATAATTTCTTAAATTTTATTCACATCGAGTTAAAGAGTTAATCGAGATCTTTAATTTAATGCAAATAAACTTGAAATTAAGATCATGTACCTCTCGACAATGAAGCTTATTTCCTAACGTCTCACTGGCCGACCTAATTGACCCCAATGGTATTTTGGATACTTTGAGGTCATATTTAGTATTCATAGCTTGCCTCAATTTGGTACCGCTCTCGCCGCCGGCACCGAAACAGTGCTCTACTCCTAGATGTCCAGCAAGGTAGCTTTGGGTTTGAGTGGCATTTCACCCTGAAGTACTTTTATTTTTTAACCGAAAACTTCACCTCTTTATGTAAGGGGCTATTATTTTGAAAATGGAGATAGTATTGTTAAATCGCTTGCACTCTAAATTCTCATTTGCGAGTTTTGGAATGTTTTGCATTCATGTTAAGCTCATGTTCTCTCCCTTCTCACGCTCTCAGTATCTTGTATGCACATTGATCTGTATCCGTATCATTACACATGAGATGGCCATACTACCAAGGACGAAACCAGAATTTTATTCTAACAGTGGCAAAATGAGAAGGATTGGGGGATGCTGCCAAGCAAGGGTGCTTGGCAGCGGTGCCAAGTAGTTGATCTGGCCGTTCATCTCTGCACGAACGGCTCAGATCTAATCCAAATACATAAACGGCCGGATTGATCCCTCGATACCGTTGCCAAGAACCCCTGGTTGGCAGTATCCCCGAGTGCGTAAATTAAATGTATACTAAAAAAAAACATGCATTGCAATATGAATAGTCATGAACTCTAGGAAAAATTAATATAACATAATAAAAACTATAGTGAATGATATTTGTCATTTGTACATGTAGTACGAAAAATGACTAATATAGTTTTGGAAAAATATTTTGGATCTCCTTTCTTCAAAAAATCTAGCGGTGGCGAGTCTATATAAGTTGGGAATATCTTTTTTTTACATATAATAAATGCATTTTCTAAAATTCTTGTCGTGGTGACCGCTCCTACAAGACCCCCCTAGCTCCATCCTTGTTTATGCACCTTGACTAATATATCTTTGGGGGACCAAATACGACGTGACAATAATTTAGCAAGGTAGCACACCAAAGTTATCAATTTCGATAGAAATCTTCCCTTCTCTCCATGTTTGTTAGATAGGTCTTGAGTCTAGACTTTGTTATAAAAATCGTTCAATCACTAACGGCCATGTTACTAGAACTCCATAAAGTAACAAAAACTTGGCAAAGTCGTATGTCATTATATCATAGAACTGATTAGAGGAGTCTTTCATCATATTTCCGTGTTGGTTCTGTTTGTATAATAATGTGAGATTGACTCGTTCAAAAAATCTTACGATCACTCATGGCATATTTCTTTGGATTCCATAGAGCCGCAAAAACTTGGAAAATATATATGTAATTTTTAAAGAATAGACAAGACGTAACGCTCCGATTTTTCAAGGAATTTCGGAGGCAATAAAAATAATAAAATTTTACTGAAATAACTCAAGAGCGACTCTAGTCTTGATACATATACCAAGCGAACTCTATCTCCGTCTCTGGTATTCCTCTTGTGTCCGACTGCTTCTCCATTGAATCCTGCATCCTCTGCCAAATTGATCACAAAAGTAACCAATTTACTAGGATACAGACGTACGTAGCAGTAAGTGATAAATCACCCAGTGAAATAATCTAACCTAACTACCTCTCTTTCTGAAATTCTGGCGCTCGTATTAGTACCCAATTTGTCTTCTTTATCGTCCAAGAATGAAAACCACAAACAATCACCACATAACCTTTCCTAATTACAACCACAGACCAAAAAAAAAAAAAACCAGAAAGTGTATTGAACTTCATCGTTCTACACTCGTCTGGTAAATCATTGAACTTTATTATCCTCTGTGATCTGTTATCTTGCTTCGTTGGGTCTAGCAGTCTCGATTTGGTCTTCGTCATCAACAAGCTCGATTTACACCCTAGCGAGTTGGACATGCAAACCAACACCTCGCTGCCGTCGCCGTCAGTGAAATTGGACCCGTGGTGGACCGGTTCGGGGTATGATATTATTGTTCGATTGGCCGAACGAAACCCTTGCAGAGCCGCTGACGCGAGGGGTCAGGCTCTCGGCGATACGCGACAAGTCGTGACGAGATATCGGCCAGTCGGAGAACTCGGGCTCGCGTGCCACGTTGATGGCGCCGTTGGGTTTGTGACCGGAGTTGGTCCGTAGTTGAGATGAAGGACATATTAAGGACAAATAGTGGGCACGCGAGAGAGGAGAGAGGTGGGCAAAAAAGTCAGCACGTAATATAACCGAACCTGCATAGGTTTGGAAAAACTATTTAGAATTGAGATGAAACCAAACTCAAAAATACAGGACTCGTCTCTAATTTTTTAATTGTAATTCTATGTGGTCGTTCTTTTTAAAGATAAACAGCAAGACTTTCAAATATAAGCAAAAACGGAGGGGCTTACCACCCCAAGATTCTACGTTCAACTCCCTTGCATTGCGAAATTTTTTTGGGGCCATCCCATGCATAAAAATCATTTGGGTTAGTAAAGGCTGGTAGGGGGCTAGAGAGATTAGTCCTATAATGCGCGCAAGCTGGTTCGGGACCACTCTTCATTACCAAAAAAAAAGGAAAAGAGTATTTAACATTGTGTTTAGATGAGTTTTTGAAAAAAATTTAGGTTATAATTGAAGAAAGAAATTAGAGTAATGATTGGAAGTAAGGATAATGAGTGCAGAGCGATAGAGAAAGAAATGAGAATATTAATTGGAGATAGGGGTAATAAGTGAAGAGTAATAATTGAAAGTATAAGTAATGAATTTTTTTTTTGAGTTAGAAATTCTTTTTCAAAAAGGGAACCGAGCAAGACATAATTTGTTGGAAACATACTTATGTTTTCCTAAACATTCTTATGGGCACCTAACAAAGTATCCAAAATTTAGAGATTATTTTTTATAATAAGTGGGTGTCCGGATGTACTAATTATGGGCACCTAAATTTTTAGTTGAAGTCACGAAGTGAAAAACCTCAAAAACCTCCCGTGACCTTATGAGTTTTAGTTGACGGCGGGGTTAAACCTGGAAGTTCAAGGTAAAAGAAACCAACCGTGCTACTTGCACAAATGTTTTTGCACATATCATGCATATATATATATATATATTTGTGAGGTCCATATCAAGGTTCCGCAAAATGATAAACGACCCACTCATCTTTTTTAAAATATTTTTTAGAGGGTTTCTGTAAAAAATTAGTTTCAACAGATATCGGTAAGAGCTTTCTCAGAAATCGTGAGGTGAATTATTCTGTTTTGCCCTACGATTTCTAAGAAAGTCTTTACTGATATCCGTTGGAGCTTATTTTTTACAGAAATCCTCTAAAAACTGTTTTCAAAAAGATGAGTGGTTCGAATTATTTTGTAGGACCCCGATATGGACCCACAAAATGTATGCGCAAAATATGTGAAAAAATATCTGTATGGGAATCATTGCCGTAAAAAGAAAGAAACGAAAGGGAAAATTCACTTGCGCCTATGATCCCACGGTTATCGTAAACGTGGAAAAATCTCGCAGGGATCTAATAGTATGAATCTGGGCATTTAGTATATTCATTCACTTATGTCACTTCCAACTTCCAAGTACCAAATACAAAATCAGAATTATTGTAAAGGGAACGCTAGTTTAACTTTTAGTTTGGTAAAAACAAGGGTTAGTGCAAATTGCAATGGTAAGTACTAAACAGAGACCCGATTATTTTCAAACTTAACGAGTGTCCAATTTTCTCCGTCAGGATATATAAGATATATAAGAAATGGGATGAGATATCATAAATTCAATTCCGATTTACCCAATTCCCGTCCTGTGTATTTCTTTTCATATAGGTATTCAAAATTATAAGCATATATTCAAAAATTTCATGAACTGACCATATGGTAGATAGTTATTTTCAAAAGAATGTCAGGTTCTGCTAATAGTTCCAAACTTAGGGTTTGTGGCGGATCTAGGATTTCTGTAGAGAGGGGTTATTTTTCAAGCATAACTTTTGTCCTTAATGGGAAGATAAAATATTTAAACATTCTTCATTAACCACAAAACTTCGAACGCTTAAAACATTTGAAAAGATTTCAAACATAAGCACACAAAAGTATAGATTCCTTTCTAAAATTTATTGCAAAAATATCTCTATGTATGCCATCGAACTATTGTTCAACCACTAATCACTTATTCGATTCCGTAGTCGATTCAATGCCATGAATTTCTCCAAAGTCTCCAGAGCAGACATGTCACATGTTTTAGGGGGGGGTTGGGTTGTACGCCATCGAACTATTGTTCAACCACTAATCACATATTTGATTCCGTAGTCGATTCAATACCGTGAATTTCTCCAAAGTCTCCAGAGTAGACATATCACGATATTGAATCGACTATAGTCTCCAGAGCAGACATGTCACGGTATGGAATCACTCATTTGATTCCCTATTTCTTTATTTTCCCTTGTAAAGGTGTACGTCTATAGTCACGTCGATTTGCCAGAATTTTCATACAAAAATGGTGTTCCACCAAAAAAATAAAAAGGCCCTTGGATAATGAGATGGGAGGTAATGGGTTTGAATTAATTATTCTACAATCACAAATACGTAAATATTTACACAAAATCTTTTACATTGGGTCCAGACACACTATACCTTTAGTGTACGTGGGATCCAACAAAAATTATGAATGAATATGTAAAATGTTTGTACAAGTACATGTGATTATATGGTAATTGGGATTTGAATACTCAACACTACGTACCATTTTACTGAGAAACCTGTACGGTAGGGGTCTGTCAATGTTTGATTCGTCCAATATCAAAGAGGGTTTTGTACTTTTTTCCACAAGAAGACGAAAGTAATTTTACTTTTTTCGCTCTCTTCAAATCAAATCATCTGTTAAGAGTTTGTCATTCTATCTCAGTTTTTCCAATTATTCAGTGCGTGTCTCTACACTTTTTTAATGACCATATTACCCTTATCCTTTTAGCTTTTTCTTTGGTTTTCTTTTCATCATGCAGCTTTTTACCGTTTCTCGTTTCTCCCTCTTTGTTATGGATGTTTTTTTTTTAATTTTTCAAACGGGAGTTATGTTAAAAACTACTCCATTCGTCCCAATTTATTTGTTCAATTGTTGAAATTCGTGTCTTTCAAAAATATACTTATATCTTATATTTTATAATGTTTTTTGTTTTTACAATTTTAAAGATTTTTGTATAATAAAACTAGATTGCTAATTTTGCCATTCTATTTTTTGTTAATACCACTCCCCTAATTAAAAATACACTTACAAAGGAGTGACAAAATCATTTTCCTAAAACTAATTGAAATCTACTAAACAAGATATATATTGTATATTAAAAACATTACAAATTGAAAATTATAGACAATTATTTTAGAGGTCAAACACTCTCAAAAAGTCAAAAAATGAACAAACAAATCGGGACGGAGGGAGTACTTCCTCTGTTTCTTTTTAAGTGTCATGTGTTTCATTTTGGATTGTCCCTAAATAAGCGCTCTTTTGTAAAGTTAGTGGGTAAAGGTGGTACATTTTTTATTTTGCCCCTAAAAGTAGATTCTATTTTGAAAAGTTAATGAGTAAAAGTATAGTGCAATTTTGTTCACACTCTTTAAAAGGGGATGAACATTACCTTCCTTCTTATTGGTTGAAATGGTGTAAACCCCACTACAAAGTGATGCCATACTTACCATGTAATACACTTTTTGGTAAATATGATATCACTTTGTGGTGAGGTTCACATCATTTGAACCAGTACGAAAGAGAGTAATGGTCATTATCTTAAGTGGAGGGTGAACAAAACTCAACTAGTAAAAGTGTAATGATGACGTCTCCAAAGAAGATAAGTATAGAAAGTAACATTTTGGAGGTACAATTATGTTGATTCCTAAAATTGTGAGAAAGTTAAACTAGGATATTTAAAAAAGAACGGAGGAAGTAGTACCGAAATACTCTTTGGAATCTGATGCAAATAATCCAAATTTTTATTAATTTTCAAAGAATTTCTTGATTGGTCTTGCAAAAAATTAAGAGATGAAAGCAGTAAAATTAAACCAAAAACATTATTAAGAACCAGAATCCCAAAACATAACTCTTGGGCGAGGAAGCTTTCCTTCAACATAGTTTAGAAAAATATACAATTCTTTAAATCAACCGATTAAATTGGTAGTGGTATTACTGGAAACAAGGTCACAAGGACCCCAAACAAAGATCTGACAAAGTTAGCGGCAGTATTAGGAAACACCGCAGACGAGAAGATCGGGAAACGATAATGGTGATGGCCGCAGAGGAGGTCGCAGTAGTGAGCTTTTCTGTAATGATTGCAACGATGATGGCCCTGGCGGCGATACAATTGGCTGTGATGGCTTAGCTCCGGTAATTATGGCGGAGAATTACCCTACACGGATGTGAGGGATTGTATTTGGTGTTGTGCTTGAAGAGTATAACATATAAGAAAAAGAAAGAACTTTTGATGAAGTTGCTTAGTGCGTGTGAGTCCCACATAAATGTGAAAGATTCTGTTTGATGTTGTGTTCGAACTCAAGTGACCCTAAATCACACAAACTTAACTTATTTCTTTCAAACCCGCATTTACACACGCAATTGCACAAACTTTCTCAAATCAAACATGAGGCCCAGACACAGTGCCACAGGTGTGTGGACTCATGTTTGATCTGAGAGAGTTTACGTAATTATGTGTGTAAGTGTGTGTGGTTAGAGAATTATTGAAAGAGCCTTCTACCAGCACAGACAGCCAACCATAAGAGATAACATGAGAACCTTCCTCACCACTAGTTTCCATCCATTGTCGGCCCCTGATTGAATGCTTGTGTGATTGCTATGTTTTCACTCCTAGTTTTCATTCACCTCAGTGGCCCCAACAAAAAACAAATATGTTCGTTTTCGATTTTGAGATGATTTTTTTTTGGTAATGAATGAGACGAGATCGATAGAGAAATGAGAGTAAAAATTTATTAAAAATCGTGCGTAAAAAAAAAAGTTTTAGTATAGAGTCCGAAAACGTACATGGCCATATTGTCTGCCTGCTACATCATCTTATCTTTTAAGGAATACTCTAACCCCCATAAATGGACCTAGGTTAGCCTTAGACGTGTAAAATATGGGTTAGGGCATCTGCACTTGGCTGTTTACTTGCCTCCTTATATTACTTTAACGAGCCAAAATCCTAAAAATATAGGTTTATCAGCCTCGTCATTGGTTGGGTCAATTTAACATTTGCTACAATGCCTCGTTAAGAGAAGCGTGGCAATGTTCACTTGTTTTGAATAAAATATTAGTTTTAGCAACAAACTCCCTCTAGCAACAAAGTAAAATATGCACTGTTCATCTAACGTTTAATATTTATTTAGATCCATTACGAATCCTATAAAAATGATTCAAATTGCAAGTCATTATTAAAATATATTTTTATAGGTTCCTTTAAAAAATTAGCCCAATTCGATATCAGTAGGGCTCTTATATGAGTTAGGGCTCTCTTAGGATATTCATTGAAAGATCTTAGAACAAAAAATTCATTATGATCATTCAGAATAAAATGATTATAAAAATAAGATTTTTGCACTGGTTCAAACATATTGAAAATTAGAGCACTTAAATTTTAACCATATTTTTTAATATATAAAAATTTGGTTAATATATTTAAAAATTATGTCAAAAAATTAAGTCACCTACTTTTTAATTCATTTGAACTAGTGCAAAAACCTTATTTTTCTGATTATTTTATCTTAAATATAAAAATTTAATTAATTAGAAAATAGTGAGAATAAAGAGTCCGATATAATGGACATTGTAAAAATAACTAGCTAAAGTAATAAAATTAATTTTTAAAGTGTAATTTGTTTCAAAATCTAAAGAGTCGAATGCAGATGCTCTTTTAAGGCAAATGCTAATTACCGCAATATGGCACCGGCACCGGTTTGTGTAGCTCACGCGCAAACTTTGCAACTTTTTTGCTGTGAAAGTCAACTAAATGTCAGAGTGTGTAGCATTACTTTTACCATGTGCACTACAATGACATTTTTACCCTTCTTGTTGTTCCCATTTCCCACCTCGGGGGTGGGACTCATATTTGATCTGAGAGAGTTTACGTAATTATGTGTGTAAGTGTGTTTGGTTAGAGAATTATTGAAAGAGCCTTCTACCAGCACAGACATCCAACCATAAGAGATAAGGTGAGAACCTTCCTCTCCACTAGTTTCCATTCACTGTCGGCCCCTTATTGAATGCTTGTGTGATTGCTATGTTTTCACTCCTAGTTTTCATTCACCTCAGTGGCCTCAACAAAAACCAAATACGTTCGTTTTCGGTTTTGAGATGATTTTCTTTGGGTAATGAATGAGACGAGATAGATAGAGAAATAAAAGTACAAATTTATTGAAAATCATGAGTAAAGAAAAAAGTTTTGGTATAGAGTCTGAAAACGTACATGGCCATATTGTCTGCCTGCTACATCATCTTATCTTTTAAGGAATACGCTAACCCCCATAAAAAGGACCTAGGTTAGCCTTAGACGTGTAAAATATGGGTTAGAGCATCTGCACTTGGCTGTTTACTTGCCTCCTTATATTACTTTAATGAGCCAAAATCCTAAAAATACAGGTTTATCAGCCTCGTCATTGATTGGGTCAATTTAACATTTGCTACTATGCCTCGTTAAGAGAAGCATGGCACTGTTCACTCGTTTTTGAATAAAATATTAGTTTTAGCAACGAACTCCCTCCAGCAACAAAGTAAAATGTGCACTGTTCATCTAACGTTTAATATTTATTTGGATATCAAGGTGTATTCGATTGAGGAGTTCAAAGGGTATTTAGATGGTATTCGATTGTTAAAACTATAATCTTAGAGGTGTTCTCATCCAAACTCCTGCTGGATGGGATCTACTTTTGTTTTCTGCTGGGTTGAGCTATTTTGTTCCCCATCTTATCCTCTCGATGTACCATTTCGAGCTTTAATAAAAATTCCTTTGCCAAGCAAAAAAAAAATTATTTATTTGGATCCATTACGAATCCTATAAAAATGATTCAAATTGCAAGTCATTATTAAAATATATTTTTATAGGTTCCTTTAAAAAATTAGCCCAATTCGATATCTGTAGGGCTCTTATATGAGCTAAGGCTCTCTTAGGATACTCATTGAAAGATCTTAGAACAAAAAATTCATTATGATCATTTAGAATAAAATGATTAAAAAAATAATATTTTCGCACCAGGTCAAACATATTGGAAATTAGAGCACTTAAATTTTAACCATATTTTTTAATATATAAATTTTTTTTTAATATATTTAAAAATTATGTTAAAAAATTAAGTCATCTACTTTTTAATTCATTTGAACTGGCGCGAAAACCTTATTTTTCTGATTATTTTATCTTAAATATAAAAATTTAATTAATTAGAAGATAGTGAGAATAAAGAGTCTGATATAATGGACATTGTAAAAATAGCTAGCTAAAGTAATAAAGTTAATTTTTAAAGTGTAATTTGTTTCAAAATCTAAAGAGTCGGATGCAGATGCTCTTTTAAGGCAAATGCTAATTACTGCAATATGGCACCGGCACCGGTTTGTGTAGCTCATGCGCAAACTTTGCAACTTTTTTGCTGTGAAAGTCAACTAAATGTCAGAGTGTGTAGCATTACTTTTACCATGTGCACTGAAATGACATTTTTACCCTTCTTGTTGTTCCCAGTTCCCACCTCGGGGGTGTTTGGTTACTCTATTTTCCATTTCTCATTATTCCATTTACTTCATTTGTGTGTGGGTATTGAAATGGGTTAATGAATGTTGAGATGCATTTATCGATCGGGAAGGGAGACAGATGCATAATAGGAACTAAAGGGCAAACTAGATTTGTCTTAAAGAAAAACACCCATAACTAAATTTTGTCATTATTCATACATTTTTTAATATCATAATAAAGAACCAAGGGCATGCAACACGGTAAAAAATTCCTAGTGCAAAAGTACTTACATGCATGTCCATGAAAAAGTACTGGATCGAATTTTTTTTCACTTCCACTACCACTGTAAAACTATCATACTTTAACACACGTTCGTGAACAAATTAGACAGCTAATAAGTCCACAAAGCAGAACTTACAGATATTTGGAACAGAAATTAATTACCTGAACATAAAAAGTAGACCAAAAATAGGGCTTGTAATACATATCCTCCCAATGGACAAGCAAAAGCTCTTTCTCCCTATCCGTGCGCCTTAACCACCCCTCCACGCTCCCCTTCGCCCGCGCCTCCACCAGTCTCACTCCTGCATCGTTGCACTTGATCATCCGCTGCCCTAGATCATTCTTCAGTAGCCGGCTCGTCACCATAGGAAACCCATTAAGCATTTCGGATATGGACTCTCTCAGCTTTGTTGTTATTGCCCCGACTGCCCGACCGGGTGGGGTTGTGTAATAGGACACCATTCGGATCCAGTTGGGTTCCATGACCCGGTCCAGAGCCGATAGGTGGTGGAATTTCCCGGGCTGGACTGGCTTGGTGCTGACCACGGTCCGTTTGCATAAGATTGTGATTTAATCCGACATGACTGGATTTTGGGACTAAACCCTATTTCCTACTTGCTTGGTGATCTAAGTTTAATGTATGCAGGTTACAATTTTGTATTCACAAAGGACATTTATTTTTGGAAATTGGCTTGAACGAGGTCAGGTTTTCATGTCTAACAGAAAAAACAAACCCTTGTTTAGTGGGGAAATGAAGTTTTCATGATTCATATGAGACGGTTCTTTAACACTCCATCCGTCCCAAAATAAATGTCCGATTCGCACACCGAAAATTTCAAAATAATAGATTTTCTTTAAGAAAAAGTTTGCATATATCTTTAAAAATTTGTATTATTTTTAATTCTAGTTTTGCGGACTGGACATTTTTTTTTTTGGGAACATAGATAGTACTAAGCCGAAGGCTATTTGGGCCAAAGTTAAGATAAATACATTTGATATTTGTCAAATGTGCCACTTATAAGATAAATGGAAGAGAATATATTTGCTTTGAAAAATTAATAAATGCTTATGCAAATTTGGACATTATGTACCGGAGAGTTTCAGTTGGTAAGTGGTGGCTGTTTTTTTCATTAAACATCTCACTTTGCAAGTGTAGTGGAATTGTTTTAATACTTGAAATTAAAAGTTGAGAACGAAATGATATACAAAATGTACGAAAGTGAATAAATAAAGAATAAGAAGCCAATTTATAGAAGTAATTCAAAAATTGAAAAAAAAATTAATAGAGAGTATTCAGTGGGGGCACTCGTCCTCAAGTGGCTCTGCCATTGGCTGATACGGAATCAATAAATTATCTCTCTTGTTTTTTTCCATATCTCAGGGTGTACGGAACCATTTATGTGGCCCTCAGCTTATTTTTGTGTGACCAAACTTGCCTTCTACTAGCTCAGATGTCATGAACAGAGTCTTGTGCAAATAGGACCTACTAGAGTACATACAATAAGCAATTGCAGTAATTCTATGTGTTCGTTCTTTTGAAAGATATATAAACAGTAAGAATTTCAAATATAAGCAAAAACGGAGTATTTAAATTGTTGGAAACATATTATGTTTTCCTAACATTCTTTAATTTAAATGTCTACTCGATCAAACAAAGTACTCAAAATTTAGAGATTATTTTATAAATAAGCAGGTGTCCGGGTGAACTTATGCGCACCAAAAACCTCCAATGATCTTATGAGATTTTGTTGACGGCAGGGGTTAAACCTGGAAGTCCTAGGTAAAAGAAAGAAACGAAAGGGAAAAATCACTTAGGCCTTTGATCCCACGATTATTGTAAACGTGGAAAAATCTTGCAGGGATATAAGGCATTTCAGTTTTGTCTCTTAAAAAATAAATACTTATTTGTAATTTTTAAGTTTAAAAATAATAGGTTTACTGAAATAAAAAAAATGCAATATAGATCTTGATTGATATATCAAAATCTATCAAACCTTACAAAAAAATTAAAAAATTATTTTTGTAAACTCTTAGTTCTTATTTTTTAAGTACTTATTTGAAGAAGTGAAACGAGATTAATCTGGGCATTAGTATATGCACTTATGTCACTTTCAAGTACCAAATACAAAAAACACAAATTCAGCTTTTCTACTATCTTATTGGTATACACTTATGTCAATCTTTTTTTGGAAACAAAATGAATATTCAAGAAAAAGACAAAATTGCTGGCTTTTCCGATTTTTTCTCGAATAAATTTTTTTTAAATAAAGACAAACAAAATAGTCAAGTACTACAACTTTAGCTTAGTGGAAATAAGGATTTGCAAATTGCAACGGTAGGTACTATATAGAGACGCGATTATTTCAAAGCTCTAACGAGTGTTTGATTTTCTCTGCCAGGATATATAAGAAGTGGGATGAGATATCATAAATTCGATTCCGATTTACCCTATTGCCATGATGTGTATTTCTGTTCATATGGGTCACAATTTTAAGCATAAATTTAAAAATTTCATGAACTGACCATTTGGTAGATAGTCATTTTCAAAAGAATGTTGGGTTTTGCTAATGTTATAAAGGGAACAACTATGCTACTACCACAAGGATCTGGTGTTGGTGCAGTGCAGCGTGTTGCATGGCTCGGATGCCGTCCGTTCGGCAATTCAACAGTTTCAATCTCATTTCGGCAATGAAAGACTCAGATACAACATGGGTGAAGATAAGATTTAGGGACGGAGTGAAAGGGGGGCACGTGCCCCCACTCAAAACTAAAATAATTTTGTTATATTTTTGTATATTCAGCATAATTATGAAATTAAGTGTGCTACTACACACACACTTTCATTTATCTCAAAAATATACATATATAATTAGTTTTATGTTTCAATTTCATCATATGGTGCATTTATATTTGTTGATTTTTGAACTATTTTGTCTATTTAGATTGATTCTTTCTTAATTATACTTCTTTTTAATCGTCCAAAAGCACTATTTTAAAATAATATCATTAATAAAATTATATCATATCGATCATTCTAATTGTCGATATTCATGTAAAACATACTCTCAAATTTTGTCTGAGATTTTGTACTCATTTTTACATAATTTAAGTGAAAGTATGTGTTATATATTTTTGTAGTTTGTAATGCATGCTATAATTATGTATGATCTTATTGTGGTTAACTAGAAAAATAAATTTTCGCCACTATGATTAACAAGGTGCCCCCACTTGACAACATTTTTGAATCCGTCCTTGATGAGATTTGAATCGTTGGATCGCCGAACAGACAACATTCGAGCTGCGCAGCACGGTACTGTGTAGCTGCTTGCACAGCACCAACCCCCATTCCCACCACACACACAATCACACAGACTCTCGCACATCAAATATGAGACCCACACAATGCACTGAATATGTGGGCCCCATGTTTAATGTGAGAATTTGTATAAGAAAATTGACTTTAGTATTCCAAAAATTGATAAAGGGGCTCCAAAGCGACGTCATTTTGTGTATCTTCACAATTCAATTTTGAAGCTCCTCCAATTTCTTTAAAGTGCCAAAATCACAATCATTTGCGTAATTGTGTGTGATTAAGGCTTCGTTCTGGAAAAAAAAATAAGTTCTTATTTTTTAAAAAGGCAATTTCAAACTCAAAAATTATGGACTTATTAAAATTTAAAATATGCAATATGAATCTTATTTGGAAGATCTCGATGAGATCTTTTAGACGATGTACAAAAATGGAAATTTTATTTTTTATTTACTTTATTTTTGAGTTTGAAAATGTGAAATAAGCTGTTTATTTTTTAAGAAAATTTTTGGAACGAAATGTAAGAGAATTATTGAAAGAGCTCTACTCCTAGTACTCGTAGAGGCCTACTACCAGCACAGCCAACCATAAGACATAACGCGACAACCTTCCTCACCAGTCGTTTTCCATCCAGTGTCGGCCATTGATTGTTTTTGTTTTTTTGGGTCAAACGGAAATTAATTGTATGCTTGTGCGATTGCTATGTTTTCACTCACCTCAGTGGCCCCAACAAAAAACAAGATGTATTTTCGTAGTGTAAAACTATTTGATTAATTATCCGTTTTAATGAGAGCAGTCTAAATAGTACAAATTATAATAAAAAAAATTCACTAAAAACGAAAAAAGTATTAAACTGACCTATTTGTCTGAAGTGGCATCTTATATGAATTTTTTCAACATTCATCTATATTTTTATACTTTTCTGATTCGTCTCATAGAGATGAACGATTAACGACAAAAATTACGACAAAAAACTAAATGAAAACTTATGAAAAATAAAAAAAATACCGAAACAAATATCAAACTAATTATAAATTTACAACAACGCAGCCTAGTATCAGAAAAGGAGACAGTTGGGGTTATCCTGTTCGGCTAAATAAGCCGGTCGACTGGCTTATTTTTTCGTCCTTATTAAAAAAATTCATATTTGTTAGTTTTTTGTCAATTTTTTTGGAGATTATTGCATCGTCATGACGAGAGGAATCTAAAAAGTAAAAAATTATGGTCGAAATCAAATTTTTTTTGAATAAAGACGAAAAACTTGGCTTATTGGCTTATTTTTGTGATTATTCAAAAAAATTAGGTTTCGATAATAATTTTTTACTTCTTAGATTCTTTTTGTCATGACGATGTAATAATTTCCAAAAAGTTGATGAAAAACTAATAAATACCAAAAAAATTTGAATAAGAATAAAAAAAAATAAGCCAATTGACTTATTTAGCTGAACGGGGCTTAATTTAATGTGGGTCCAACCTTTGTTGCCATGCATACTGTAGGTCCAACCTTTGTTCCCGTGCATACTGTGGGTCCAACCTTAATTTTTTGCGATGCATGAAATAAGTTCAAAAGCCAACAGAAAAATTACTGCTCAATACAGACGGAGTTTCTCTCTCATCTCATGGCTCAACCCTATTTATATTGTCAACAAAACCATGCCATGCATCTTGCCTGATATTTCTCAATTTGTTGTTTCGCAATTGTTCTAAAACTAATGGAAACCCCAAACGAACATCTTGAAATTGAAGCCACATCCCCTCCAACAACCCAAAATGTACCGCGTGAGACAATCCCAAACACAAGGGATGAACTCATGAGCTGGAAGGAGTTGTTGGAATGCGAAACAATGGTTCAGAATCTGAGTGGCCGAATCAGTAGTCTCCGAAAGTCGGCATTCATCCTCGTAAATTATTATTTCATCTCGCAGGCAGTCGTCTTCACGGCACTCTCCACCAACACCTCTCTGGTGTGCCGTGACGTCTGGTTCCCCTTGTTCCTCTCCCTGTTACCCGGCGCTCTCAACTTGTTTGCGTTGTTCAAGATAGGACAAGAGTACATAGAAACCAAGATTTCACAGAAGAAATGCAAAGAATTGTGGAGAAAAGGCGACGTTTACATGTTGACACAAACTAATGTGATACGAGTATTTAATGATCACAACAAGAAGATTGTGGATATGATAGAAGAAAAAAGGCTTACCAGAAATTTATGTTGCTGCATGTGTGCTTTTGGTCTCTTGGCTGCTGTCGTAGCTGTTGGTAGTATGTGGATGCTTTGCGAGAAGAGTATTATATTCATTTTCAAGAGTATAATATTCAAGCTCAAGCACAATGCGAAATGAGCGAGGCTATGCATGTGACAGTGCATAAGAATCTGCCCCAATTCTTAATTATATATAGTACTACTTTTATTTGATGGTTCAAGGAATTGGAATGGTACAATTAAGTTGGAAATACTGCAATTGCTGGAATAGGGATGTTGTTTTGCAGTTTCGGATGTGCCACTTTAGTTGTTGCTGTTGATGTAGTTGTTGTTGTGTATCAGTCTGCTAGTTAGTTCCTAGCTAGACGCTCCGTCTGGTACATTTGTATCACTTTTCTTGTATTAGCTTTTTGTGCAGTGTGGTTGGCTTCTCACCAACTCTTCTTGTTTGGGGCTAATGTGCCAATCTAGTCGGGATATTGGTTTTTGACTATGATGTTGTTTTCCTTAAAAATGTACCCTTCCCATCCCATCGATATGTAGAAGACAAAGAGCTCTTTACCGTTTGGAAAAACATTTGCCCTCCGAAAGTAGAGCTCATTGGTTTGGACGGCCATTCAGAATTGTATATCAGCTAAATCAGTTCTAGTGCGAAGAGGCATCTTGGACAATAGCCATAATAAATGTCCAACAATCCCAAGAGGCTTGGCTAAGTGGGCATGAGAAAGCAGTCAAATGATTTGTCTCCAAGGGGTCATAAGTTTGAATCCCGTGAAGGCTAAATATTCCAAACTTTGGGACCACTGGAGGTTTGCTCAGCCGTTACTTTAGAGCCCCGGAATGAATCGAGATGCGGTCAAGTTGGTTTAGTCATCGAGTTATAAATGTGTTCCTTTCTTAAGAGCAAGTTTATCAATAGTTTGGTAAAATTGTTAGTAAACAGTGCACATTTTTTATTTTACCTACTCACATCTCTCTCAACACTATACCAATATTATCTATTTTACCTAACTCCAATTAAAATATATATATTTCACTCATTTTTTTATTATCTTTATTGTTTAAAGAGAGAGAGAGAGAGAGAGAGAGAGAGAGAGAGAGAGAGAGAGAAAATAAAAAGAAAGAAAGGAGTATGAATAGTGAATAAATAAAAATAGAGAATAACTATTCACAAATGCATTTTAACTCCTCTTTTAACTCATTTGGTGTAGACTATTTTTTATATTTCTCTTAGATAAAATAGCAAATAATATATTTTTGCGCATCTAATATACTTGCTCTAAGTCAGAGGGGGTGACGCTTCAAATGGAACTCGTCAGTGCCACGTAGTTATTGCAAAGAAAGCTTTAAAACTAGGGCATGGACTGCCTCAGGGTAGTCGTTTGCAATTTATTTCATATAATACTACTCAAGTCTAGCCTCCACCTCGTACGAGTGAGTATGATCATTGAAAGAAGAGAAAGAGAAAAAGTAATACTGGTAGCGTATATATAGGGGTGGAACGGAGGTGTATTAGCTGCTGGCACTTTTCTTATCTCTCTCTCTCTCTCTCTCTCTCTCTCCCCTTATTATGTTTCGGAATTAATTAAAAACTTTGTTTTGCATCGTTTAGAAGATCTCGATGAGTACTTTAAAACAGTGCAAAAAAAGTTTCAAAAAAGTTTGTGAAAAATACAATTTTTTTGAAAGTTAAAATGACACGACTTTACTTAATTAGAAAATCTATAATACAAATTGCGACGATGTGGTGGCCCACACATTTTTTCTTCATAAATCTTGACCGTTGGTTTAACTCATATTTTCCTGCACAAATCTCCACCCTTCATTCAATCTTTGGCATTGAATGGCTCAGATTGATTTGTACGGTGTGGTGGCCCACACATTTTTTCTTCATAAATCTTGATCGTTGGCTTAACTCATATTTTCCTGCACAAATCTCCACCTTTCATTCAACACTTGGCATTGAATGGCTTAGATTGATTTCATCCAACAATTGAGAGTAATTTTTTCAATTTTTGGAAATGATATTTTCAGTTTAAATGTTGAATTTTTGGAAATGTTCAGTCATTATATTCAGTCACTTAATTTACGGGAATCTTGATTGGCATGGCAAATACATATACAAAGATATGATTGGGTGAAAGAATATAGTGGCAGATTTTTTGGTAATGATTTTTATGGGATTCATTGGCAAATACATATACAACGACTTGATTGGGAAGCTTGATTTTTGGTAATAATTTTTGATTGCCGATTTTTGGTCAAATACATATACAAACACTTAATTGGAAAGCTTGATTTTTGGTAATGATTTTTGATTGCTGATTTTTTTTTTCCAGTTCTCTATCATGTTTCCCTGACCCTCGCCCTCTCTTCGGTTCTCTCACCATAGGTATGGCTCTTTGTTTTAATTTTTTAAAACGGTTGTGACGGATGTGAATCCAAAAATTAGTTGTTTAGAAAATTTGTTTTTTATTCTCTATCCACAGTGAATTCTATTTTTTTTTTGGCCCAGTTCTTTGCTCTCTCTTCACGTTGCTTAGAAAATTAGTTTGTGGTTTTAATTGGGACTTGGAATGAATCGAAAAATTCTTCCAAAAATCATATTGCACGGATATAAGATCAGTACGCGCGGCTGTCTTTTAGGGTTGCACCTGGGCATAAACCATATTTCACGGGTAGAGTTAGAATTTTTTCAATTTTTGGTAATGAACTAGTAGAATTGTAGATTGTTGATTATGGACTACAGTGACTGAATTTTTTATTGGTACTCTACATCAACTTTAATTGGGCATGAGAAGCACACCGTTGTATGGTTCGGCAAGCGAAAAAAATAGTTAAATTTTTTATTCGGCAAGTTTCTACAGTTGTATGATTCTTATTTAATATGTCTTTTTTTTTAATTCTCTTAAAATAAGACACCATTTGTTCGAATCTTTTTTTTTTGGGTGTCCAAAATTACAAGATGAATAGTGAGAATGAAATTAACATGGTTCCAGTGACTGAACGAGTGGAGATGCATGAGGATGCTCAAACAGTGGTTGAAGACCAAAATATACAAATTGTCTCACAAATTGGTGAGCATTAATTCTAGCTACGAAGATTAAACTATGATTTTTAGTTTGCTTACATTGAATAAACTGCAAATTTTTTATAGATAATAAAATAAATGTGCCTCACGTGTCAAAAAATATTGCTTTGCATGTAAATAATCAAAATGTGTTTTATTCGCACATTAAGGGGTAGACAATTGAAATGTCCACAAGTCTTCCCACTTTGATGGATCGCAACATTTGTGCTTGCTTTCTCTTGTGTTTCTTTAGTTTGGTTTGTTGTTGGGCGAGCGATATGTTATGTGGGTGTGATAGGAAGACCGGTGATCAGCCGCTCCCAATAAGAGTGGTTAATAGCAGAGAACGATAATTTATTTTAGTTGTTTTTTGAGAAAATGCAGCTTCATTGGTGGGAGTGAACGTAGAGAAGAAAGGCAAATAGCCTAGAGAGAGTCCTACCTTTCTATTCTTTTCTTCTTTTTATTTAGATATTCTTCCTATGTAATTTCTTTGGTTTTTTTTTTTTTTAATAATTCCAAGTATTCTCCCTATGTACCTTTTAATTTTCTTAGGTATTCGGAACTTTAAGAATTTTATATTGCATTCAAGGTGTTTGTATGAAAGGTCCATACAAGAAGTTTGATTTCCAATAAGAGATTATCACAATCCTTCTTGATTTTGATGACTGTTGCTAGGCTTACCCCACTTAATTGGGGCACATATTCATCAGTTTAAACAAGTTTCTTACATAATTTGTACTACTTTCAGTTGCGAGTCTGCGACCATGATATGGAAGGTTATAAGAACTTCAATGATGTCTAAGACCAAATATAATTTATTTTTAGTTCACAGTTACTTCGCTCATACGTTCATATCATAACTCCTTTGAGATCTGTGTTCAAGTATTTTGATCTGTGATATAGATTGAATAGGTTCATGTTTGATATTTGAACTCTCTTACTATTTAAGGTGTTCAACGTGACTGTGCAAGTTAAGTTACAAGCTTTGGTTTTCCAGAAGTTGAACAAAACTTTGGTAACTGATTAGCCGCAATTGTATTTGTGTTAATTTTCAACTTATGGGCAATTTAATTTATTTCATTCTAGACAAGGCAATCTCATTCCAAGAGCCAGTCGGAAAGCCACAATAGTTGAAAAGGGTTGCTAGGGAGTCATTTTGGGTGAATATAGGAAAGCCACAACAGTATCAGCTTGGTATTGTCGGTTTTGAGGTATCTATTTTCGATTTTCTCAGGCGGTGGGATCATTTTTTTATCTTGCTCTTCATATCTTAGGTGGCAGCACTGGTTTTTTTTTTTTTTTTGCTATTCATACTGAGGTGGCAGGGCCCTTTTTTTATTTATTGCTGTTTGTCTTTGTTTCTAGCCCATTTGTAATTCTGGATAGTTGCAAACTTGCTATTCCATCGCGTATTCTTATGAATTTGCTTTCTTTTTTTTCATAGTTGAGTTCATTGGGTAAGGATTGATATATTGCATGTGAGTCCAATGTTTATTTGTGTGTGCGATCGTTCGAGTCGAGCTTTAAGGCACGGGCATGAACCTAATTTAAGTAAAATCTTTCTGTATATCAGCTTCGTTGGCGGGATGGCCAATGGTTGCATATTCATTTTGGTTGTGTTCAAAACGTGTTGTGCCGTGCCTTCAAGCACGGACAAACCCTAGTATTTAAAATGGGACGGAGGGAGTATTCCTGACACTTTAGTAAATTGTTTATATCTTTTCATCTATTTGTCTAAAGTGCCGTCTTATACGAATGTTGAAAACATTCGTCCATATTTTTATACTTTTTCGATTCGTCTTGTCATGACGAATCATTAACTCCAAAGATTATGACGAAAACCTAAATAAAATTTTACAAAATGTAAAAAATATCAAAATAAATTTTAGACATATATATCTAATAAAACACAATGGTGTAGACCCCACACAAACACAAACACATCCAAGGGTGGAGGTTTATCTGATTCAATCTAAGGGTTGAGAGGCATTCTTCCTAAATTGCAAAAATGCCATGTCTCTTCATGTAACAACCCTGATTTTTAATTATGCGTAATATGTGAATAATTATCGTGTTTTTAGTAAAAGCTCGTAGTTAACTAGCGTAGTTATTTTAGTTGAACGGAATTGATCACCTATATATGCTCTAGATGTCACTAATCGGCCAGACATGATAGGGAAGAAACAAGGACAGGTGCACATAGGATAATTTTCCCTAGGATGATGGAAATATAACATACGGTGTATTTTGTTTGCAAGCAGACTGCTTCACCTGGGAAATAACGAGAGAGAGAGAGAGAGAGAGAGAGAGAGAGAGAGAGAGAGAGAGAGAGAGAGAGAGAGAGAGAGAGAGAGAGAGAAGAAGGGAGAAGGGGGAAGGGGTTAGATTGTTAATTGAAGCTTCACAAGGTAAATTTGTGTATCCTCCATCTTAGGTTTCATATTTTACAAGTTCAACTCCTTAATCTAGTGGGTTAATTTCAGGGTTTTAGACCTTAAGGTTATGAAATCCTTGTTTATGGAGGTTTTTATAGAGTTCTTGATAGACTCTCATGAAATCTTTGAAAACCTTTAGATTCTGATCAGTGAAGTTGGGATTGATTATAAGAGTCTTAGTGAGTTTAAACTTCGGATTCTTGGAAAAAAAACGCTGAACAAGACAGATTAGTAGGCTAAACTTCAGATAAGCATATCTTTGACATCCAGACTCCAATTAGGGCAAATTTTATATCGAGATTGATGCCCCGAAAGTCCACTTTCCAATGGAGGTGGTCCCAGCATCTAATTCCAATCCTATCAAATTCTATAGCCAAAATAGACAGGCTGGTTTTTGGACTCCATACCGAATTTTTTTTGCAGTTTTGTTAGGTTTCGCGTTTACTTAGATTGGGACCTTAACCTTAGACCTTTGTGAGCTACTAGAGAGATCTAATGAAAGTATTTAGATGTGTAAATGTGTTTCATTGAATCTGGATTATAATTACCTTATATGCTTATGTAGGGAACGTGGTTTAGAAGCTCGGACCAAGGTGAGTGATTAATACCCAAAACACATGGTTTAATTTGTTATGAGCTTTTCGCTTCAATGATGTTTTATACTTTGATATGAACTCCATGGAATATCAATGAAAGGTGGACATGTTTTATATCTATTAATGGCATCCTCCCACGTCCCAGCTTGCTAGGGGACACGTGCTAAAAGGCTAGCAAGACATGGCTATTATTTCGGATAATGAAAGACGTCTTAACTTATCCACTACCGGGGACGCCTGGTAGACATGAAATAAATAGAGGATGTGCATTACTATGCTATGATGCTATGAAATGAGATTCCTTTTCTAATGGTTTAATCATTGTCCATGGAAAGTATGCGAATTGCGTATTAATCATTCATATGAGCTTCAACTTATGTAAATGTTCCACCTTTCAGGACATAAGAAGTAAGACGTCGTGGAACTTGTTTGTGGATTCGAGACATGGGGGATAATTTGTGGTTATGAAATATACTTTCGTGTTATTCGTTTGAACTCTGCAATTACTTGTAAGTTACTTGCTAAACTTTATGTCTAAGCACAGCTCTGAGGTGTGTATTGGGGTTTATAGTCTTTTGTAAATGTAAGTTCTCATTATACTAGGCTACACAAGTCATGCCTCCATTGATTTCACACTCTTGTTAATTCCTTTTAATTTTATGATTATGACATGTAGTAGAGTTAATATGGCCTCTGTGATGGTTTCACCGGCGCTTTGTTACGGCTAAGACCTACTAGAGTGGGTCAGGGTCGTTACACTTCAAATTTCAGATAAGAAAAAAAAAACCCCTCTCTAAGACGGACGCCTCTCTCTCTCTCTCTCTCACACACACACACACACACACACACACACTACGACTACTGTTTCTTCCCTTCTTACCTCCAACGAAATCCTCTTCCTAAAAAACCATAGCCCCCAAACGCCACCTCTCTTCTTCTCCTCCTCTCCCCTCCCCCACTCTCTCAATCGTCCCTCTCTTACTCCCACACCAACCCTAGCCACTCCAACACACCACCACCACGGCACCTCTTAGCACCACCAACGGTGCCACTCCCACCACCAGCGGAGCACCACGAGGTATCTCTCTCTCTCTAGATCTCTCTCGAACGCATTTTCTCAACTAAGCCCTTTTGTCCGGAATTTATCAAAAGAGTCGTTGTTTTTGTCCGAAATTGACTTTTACACAATGATAATCACACAAACTTACATTATACAGGAGATCTAAGCACGAGTTACTATTTTTTGTCTGAAAATGGGAGACTTGATTGCAGACTATTTTCAATGCAAGTTGTCAAGGTTTATCAAAAGTTTGATTGATTGTGCCAGGGATCCATTGCTCTGAGTTTGTGCGTGTACGAAGTGTTTGATGAAATGTCTGTAAGAAATGTAGTGTTCGATTTAGGATTGTGCCACACGGCTGAAATTGTTGCTTTGTGCTACACTGGGACTTCAAAATACACTAGCACTTCAATCTACTTAAGTAATGTTGCCACACACACACTTTCGGGGGAGTAGAAAATAGGATTTCTTTGAAGTAGGAAGGAAATGGGATGGAGTGGGTTCTTATGTGGACATTTTCGGAGAAAGATTTTGGTCCCATCAACACTTTTGTCTTCGAACTTCACGGTGCGTAACAATTTCCCTTCCGGAACAGAAAATTGGTCTAAGGTCCAACAATAGGGGTCCTTTGGCCCTTTTAGCCCAGGCTATCTTTTAACTACGTTTAGGGTCCATTTATTTACAAGTTTTACTGTCAACAGTCCATGAATGAACAAAAATAAACCGGAGACATACAATAGTTGTATAGTTCAGGCTCCGTTTGGAACCTATGGAAAGGAAAAGAAAGGAAAAGAAAAGAAAAAAGAAGGAAAATGAGGGAAAAATAGGAGGGAACATTTACTATTCATTACACTTGAAATCTTGACTTTCACTAAGGGTTGAAAATTAGTTTTAAGACTCATTTTTAAGACTCACAGACAAACACTCGATCACAGTAGAAAATTAGTTTTTTCCTCATCTTTTGTTGGAGCTCTAAGATTAGAAGCATTATTCTAGAAATAGTGGCTTCTGGAGTTTAACCTTTCAAAATCATTTTGGTTTCGCAATACTGCTATGCAATCGCTCTTGATGTTAATTCATTTTTTCTCTTTCCAGGTAATTGTATGGGATAGGGGCAAGAGTATAATCGCCCTCTAATACTTTCATCATCATCAAGATTGGAAGCTTGCTTAGCGAGTGGTACGCTATTTTGAGCTTTCTTTATTTCTCTGCTTCTGACCACAGCTCTTTCTCCAATAACACTCCAATATGGTCTAAAAATAATTTGTAAGGGGGGCTGGTTAGTTTTAGGGGACTTTGGCAGTGTGGGATTCGTAGAGGGTTTTTTTTTTTTTTTTTTGTCAATCGGCAAACATTATATTCCCATCTCTATGAGTTTATTTTTTTCCGATCTTTAGGCTTTGTGTTCCAGTGAAAACTCTTTCATCTTAACTGTCGCTTTGTGTTTCATGAGCAATGGAACTTTCTAAAGGGAAGGGAAGGCCATCTGTGTAACCAAGGGAAAGAAATCTATGCTGGATGGTGATTTGGAGAAAACTGTAAGATAAACTTTAACTCTTCATTTTCATTTAGTCTTGGACAACTATATGTAGTGTTATCTAGATGCACATCTGGTGATCGTACAATTGTCCTTATCTCTAATGATACATTCCGTTCCACGACAAACATTGTGTATCCCGAGGTTTTGCAATAGTAAAAGGTACAACTTTTATTACCCAGCCACAAGTTTAAATATCTTGATTGAATAATCTTTTTTCATTCGTTTACCTGAAGACTGACATTTCCTCATACAGCTATCTAATATGAAACTGCTTGGTAGTCTTGATCCTCACTTTTCATACTATTAACTCGGAAAACTTTTCAAGAACTGAATTTGGGTCCTTCCACACTCTTTACTCAAGGATTGTATAAGGAGCTCTAATGGAAGACTTGGTTTCTACTGCACCTTCATTTTGTACCTCCATTTTTGTTTTGTCCCCTTCTCGTTGTACCTTCATTTTTTTGGAAAGATATCCTGGTAAGTGAATGTGTACATACGTCTAAAATCAATGGATTTTTGGGCAACACAACTCCATACTAACTCTGTTAGTTGGTATATGCTCAAATTGTGGTCAAGATTTAACAGTGTAGGAACCCAGTGGCTAGGATTCACTTGATCCAATAGTCTTTTTCCTTTTATTCCCTTAAATTGTGGTCAAGAAGCCTATTTGCATATACAAGTTGACAAGTCAGTTGTTTTGAGTAATAATCTTCACACCTTTCTTATGCATTGTAACTTTTGCACTACAAGAAATCAAGCTTTTTGCGAGGATCATAATTCCTCGCAAAATCTGAATTTTTCCTCGCCAAAAGCCTTTTGCGAGGAAATTTCATTCGTCGTCAGTTCCTCGCAAAAATATAGTCTCCGATTCTCTTTTGCGAGGAATTTTTTTTTCCTCGCAAAAAAGATACATTTTGCGAGAAATTGGCTTTGTCGCAATTGAGTATACCGTTTAGCGAGGAAATTAATTGGATGCTATTAGTAAACAAATTAGTCGCCAAAAGTGAGCCGTTCCTTGCAAGAAATATCTCATTGGCGACAAAGTGTTTCCTCACTAAAACAATCAGTCTTTTGGCTAGGAATAGATTCCTCGCAAAAGAGTATTCCTTTTGCCAAAATAGGTCTTGCTTTTTGCGAGAAATATTTTCATCGCAAAAGGTGATTTCTTTTTGCGAGGGAAGAAATACCTCGCCAAAGACTATTTTTTTTTGACAAACCGGTGAATCCTTTTTGCTAGGAAACTTGCCCCTCGCAAAAAAGGAATTTCTTCTAGCAGCGAATTTTTGTCAAAAATAGTTCTTTTTGCTACAAACTAAATCATTACACAAAAATACTAGCTGCTAGATGTTTTCTTTTGCTTCCTGTCATGATTTTGAAGACATAATTCATCAAACTCAAAAGGCAATAGAATAACATTAACTTAAATCAATTAAAATAAGTCAAAACACGGTATCTTAACCTTAATCTTCTTCAATACCCAAAACAAAAGCCAAACCCCAATCCCCACCCCCCCCAAACATACCAGCAAGTATCAAAGGCAAGAACCACAATCCAGGGACTATATATAATACGTACTACCATATACCAAAAACTAAAGACATCCTTCTTCCATCTAGTGATACCAAAACATAAGACAAAAGGCAGCTTTGTCCCTCTAAAACATCGTTCATCTCATATCTCTTACTACACTGTATCTTCATCCACCAAATGATCACCATCGATTGTTGAGCAATCTGCATGTAACACAATAAAAAGCTTTACAAATTATAGTCATGAGTAATAATTGATTGCAATATGTCATCACTACTAAACGCCTAGATTGTGACTTAACCACCAGAAATAAAGCAGCAATAGAGTCCTTAAACAGATAACACTAACTATAATGAGATGCTTTAAAACTAGTCTCTTAACAACAGTCCAAGAATATAAGCTTAACAACTTAGTTTTAGATCCAGCATATTTAAGGCTGAAATTAGTTGATGAGCTAGGAAATACAAGCAAAGGAATACAAGCAAACTGGGTTTCAGATATTAGCTTCCACTGATACAATTGCTTTAAACTGACAGTGGTTGACTAAACCAATTCATAGGGATCGATCAGGGAGTGATTCAGTGAAACAAGTAGAGATATCGAAAGTAATGTTGTACCACCACTCAGCAAGTGAAAACCATTTAACCAGTACATAGGTGTATCCCCGCCATATACCTTCGATTCCCTAACACCATTTTTTTTTTTGCAAAAAACTTGTAAAGACTGATTGAACGACCTCAATCGCTCAACAAGGATGAGCTAAAGCCATAAAAAGTGCAGCTTTGCTCAACCCATAAAAATGCTAACTAACATTCACACTTTCAGCACTCATACCATATTTTCTGCAACTAAAATTCAATTTCAGTATTCAAGACTCATGGAGTAGACCTTTCCTAAACCGATTGTACTGTTCCTATAGGTGATAGTCCCTGTAGCCAAACAAACCACGCAGAACCAATAAACCAAGAAAAAGAAAAGCAAAACCCTTAATGGAGCTGTACCCGCAGCCAGCATTTGATCATATTTATCCCGTGGAGAGTTGGCTAGGCTTCCAGCTGGGAATAAAGCCTTACAGAAAAGTGGGTCTACAGGGTCAAGCAGGAAAGCGATAGTAGCAAGAGTCCACTCCCTCTTTCTAATCTTATTTGCAACAATAGTCTAGCAAACAATTGAAACTTTTCTCTCGTTTAGTAAAGGAATGTTTCCAAAATTCCGATAGTTCGCCGAATAGAACACGGTGGAAGTAGAGGACTGCAGAGACCTATTTTTTTGGAAATCGAATTGGACAAAAAGATGGATCAGAGCATGCCTAACCGGACTGACTTGGGGAAGGGTCAATCTCCTCCCGACAGATCTTGAATATGAGATTTCATAATGAAAGCGTCCGTTAACTAATCGGTATAGGTAGGTGTAATATGTTATAGCTGGCAACTCCGGAGCTATAGCAAAAGGCTCTTTCACCTACGGGAGGTGAAAGAGCCTACCTTTTTATAGATTTTATATAGAAGAACCTTGAGCTTTGAAGCAAGTGGTCTATGCTAGCTTGTTTTCGAGAGGAAGAGTACTTAAGTTTAACAACTGTGTCTTAGTTTCAGCAAATTTAAAGCATAAATTAGTGGCTGGAAATGTTCTTTCAGGGCAAAAAACACCCTATAATTGCTGAAATTACGTGGCAACACAAGGATTACAATAGAAAAGGCAAGGAATAGATACTCACTAGCATCATTGGAAGGCATGTTGCGACCATTTTGTAGTTGCATCAAAAAATTTAGTTGGGATTGCATGGTAGCCATGTTTTCTGCTAGCTGCTCAGTGTTTTTACAAGCCTGTGCTGCTTCCATTAGAGCCCCCTTGTGCAGCTTCTTCTCTAGCCTCTTTAGCATCTCTTATGAGTTGTGCCCGAGAAATTTGGCCAGATATTGATGAGCTAGGCTTGGGACCATATCCTAAACCACGTAAATATCCCAAAATTTGCATCCGAAGACTGTACATGAGATCTCCTCATCTGACTTTGGAGTAGAACCATTTTCCATCAATTGATCCTCAAGTTGTTTTAACTTGTCCTGCAACTATCATAGTAAAGTTACGCCGAGACGATTAACTAACTAACATGTCCATGCTGGTGTAGGTTCATTTTTCTAAAAAAAAAAAATACTACACATTCATGTAGCCGTAATAGAATAGATATTAGCCACTTTTGCCACATATCCGATCACTAACTTTTCCTAAGAACTCAAAAATATCGAAAAGCAAAACAAATATCCATATGAAATACCACAAGTAAAAGGTATGTTCCATGACATTGTCAACATTCAAAAGTAGATCAAATGTTCAAAGCCGTGCCAAAATATCACAATCCAACTAGTACGCATATTGCCTAAACTACATGGAATAGAAAACTAGTCAAAAGTCGATGATGCCAACCTTAACATCTTCCCGAAAGAGCTTTCAAAATGACAAGTTGAAATCATGCTTTTAGCTAGACTGTCCTATTACCTGCAACGTGAATGACAAAGAATAAGAACTAAGTTTATCTTTTAATTAACTCCCATGAAATTAGATGTAGCATTCTGTATTGAATTCCACCAATAAGCATAATACATTGTAAATTGCTCACAACTACAGCTCTAGGAAAAAAGCACCAGTATGCATGACACAAAATCTGAATGCACCATCATTAGCATCATAATCCCATAAAGCAACATAACTAAAATTGGACCAGAACAACAGGCCAAATAATAGTCTAAGTCAATAGCAAGATAAGTCTAGCTAGAAGCCCATCTTCACTGGGATAGGAGTAGAACAAAAAGTAGGACACCTTTACAATCAAAATGACTCAGCAAAGCCTTAGTAATTGATTTCATGTTTGAGAAACATTACTCATGTAAGTCCACAAACTCGGAGGAATCATATGAAATGCAGTCGGATTCCAATCTTCAAATGAAACAATGAGCATAACACTTTCACAGACCCTGCTGTATTCAGAGATCAACTACAAAAGGAACCTATAGCCACCATTTTTCGGTTTCAATTTGAAAGTTGGAGCTTCATGCAGATTGCTCAAAATTTTCAAAGACATGACTACCATTCAACACTAATGATAGTAGTACCCAAAAAGTTATTTCCAACAAAGTTATATCAAAATGACATGAGAAGTTTATAGATTGTAGCACACAGTTCCAACAAAGTAAATTCAGTTCCTGCTCAATGTAAGAATGTACCTCCATTAGAACATTCAATGTCATGACTTGCGCGCAATGATCTTTGATGTGTGTGTGGAAAAGCCTGATCAAACGGGCCATTCCAACCGTCTTGAACCTTAGATATGCAATGGAAAATTTGCAAAAGAATCTAAACAAATACATACAAAGGCATCCAAACATGGTGCAGTGAATGATGTTTTTTTTCCTGAAATTGGTTGTGCTTAAGCTGAAATATCATCTAGGGATGCTGAAATTGAAGTTCTAACTGCTTGAAATGAGGTTTAGAGGTTGGAAACGCCTCTAGTTAAGTGCTGAATCTGCTGTATTGCTGGAAATAGTTTTCAAGAGCTGAAATTGTCTGTAAAAGAGCAGGAATTACTTGTTATGTGCTAGAAATTGATAGTATATGCTGCAAATGTGAACCCAGATGCTGAAAATGTGAATTTGTATGTTAAAACTAGATGTGTAGACGTAGGAATTATATGTTAGATGCTGAAAATAAGCTTTTTGACTGCTGTGAATGAGTACTAAGAGTTGAAGTGCAACTGAATCTACCAGAACTTGTATTGGAGAAGCGGGAATCAATTGCTATATTTATTTAAAGGAGAGATTATAGAGAAAGTGGTTGCTAGTGTTCATTTTTATGTGCATCTCTATACTAATACTCACATGTGTGGATTTATGTGGTGTATGCTAGGTTCGGAGGCGGCGACAAGTACTGTGACTCCACGTAGGGACTGAGCTTGTATTCGTACCATAGATCAAACAAGCTAAAACTTAAATCGCCACTACCCATTTTGAGCTGAAAAAGCCAAGCGAAAATAAAAACCAACATAGAAAAACAAGATTCTCAATTCCATTTCACATTCTTCCCTAAACCTAAGAATCAACTAAACTAACTATTATGCTACATGCTTTTGGCTTTCTCATTCACTACAAGTTACAGTCTCAGTAGTTTCTCAGTAACTAAACACAGAACAACCAAATAACAACCCAATAATCAAAAAAGAAACAATTTATTCATAGCAATCTATACCCATTTATATCAATAACAATCAAAAAACAACCCAATAATCAAAAAACACAACACATCTCTGGCTATAAAACCCATATATATATATATATATATATATATATATATATATATATATATATATATATATATATATATATATATATATATATCCCCTCACCTGTATATACATTAACACGCCAACACAACAAATCTCTGCCTATAGAACAAAAAACTGGTCATTTGGAACAAAGATAAAACAAGTTTATTACAAGCAAGGCCGAAAACCCACCTGAAGCACTACGTTCTAACTATTAATGTTGATAGAACTATACTATGATGTCAGTAGGGCAAAAAATCAAGGAATAACAAGAAAACTAAAACAGGGGTGTTCGGTTCCAGAAGTGGTGGCCGAACACGGCGTGGTTTGCGACCGAGGTCAGTGGGGTGCGTGCGTGCTTTTGTGTGTGTGTGTGTGTGTGAGAGAGAGAGAGAGAGAGAGAGAGAGAGAGAGAGAGAGATGCATCACTAACCGTTGGGAACGGACGAGGCAAGGCTTGGAGGACTGACGCAAGGAGTGGTGGAGATGGAGGCCGTTGAGAGAGAGCGGAGGAAGGAGCTGCAGGCTTGAGAGAACGAGAGTGAGAGAGAGGTGGGATTAATTTGGGGATTTCCCTTCAGCGCTTTGAGAGAGGCGCGAACAGATTAGGGATTTCAAGTATTTTGAGAGAGGCGCGACGCGAACAGATTTTAGGGATTTTTTAAAGTATATTGAGAGAGGCACGCCAAAATAATTAAGTGCTCTCGTATCGAATGGTACAAATAAATTCCAAACTTAATAAGCCAATCATATTTTGATAGTGGTCGATCTAAATCATTAGAATTTTACATCTTACTGATTCCATCTTTATCACCAAAATCGAAGATCATCAGATATCAGCGACCGCCTAATCGAACAACATTTGATACATCCCAAGGCATTAAAGTGTTAGATTGCAATACCCGCGGTCACCTAAGTCTTTTTTTCACTATCAGAACAATCCATCTTTTACATATCATGGAGTACATTATTCGTACCAAAAACGAAATTAATCGAGTATCGTTACACACTTGATCGGCCAGAAAAACTCATTTAGTCAACGAAATTGTGTCTCGATAAAGAAGCTTTTTAAACCTGATTGGGACAAATTTTTACTTGAATGTTACAATCAACAAGGTAAACAAAAGTAACGGTCTGGATCGTCATAATTATTGTGTCACGATCGAATGGCTACCATATGTTCAAGTACAACTCAAGATTTAATTTGTTAACAATTACAATTGAATGTATAGAATTAAAGGCAATTACCAACTCAAATTTTATCGTGGTCAATCTGAATCGTTAGGATTTCACGTTTCACTGATTTCATCAATGTCACCAAAAACGGAGATCATCGGATATCAGCGACCACCTAATCTGACAACATTTGATGCATCTTGAGGCATTAAAGTATTAGATTGCAATACCTGACCTCACCAAAGTCTTTATTTTTTGATCCGAACCGTCTATCTTTTACATATATTTGAATTAATCATTCGTATCAAGAATTAAGTTGATCGGGTATCTTTACACATTTGATCAGACGATAACTATCATCCAAAAAAATAAATTACGTCTCAATCAAGGAGCTTTCTAAACCCGATCGAACAAAATTTTTATGATAATGATTTAATCAATAAGCACAACGAAATTAACAACCTCAACTATTAAAATAGTTTTGTTTTATTAAGATCCGCTAAATAATCATACTGAAGGGTATTAAAAATGTGTAACATGTAGTAATATTATTACCTACTGACCGAGACCCATTGGTTTTTTTAAAGGGTCTATTGACTCTATTCTAGTGCTATTTCTGAGCTGCGCTGGGCAGGGGTGGTCTGTTCCAACGCTTTCTCTAGGCTCTAGTAAATGGGGGGTTTATTCCAGCGCTTTCGCTTGGGCGCTGAAAATTGGTCGGCCTATTCCAGTGCTTTTGCTTTGAGTGCTGGGCAAGCCCCGTTCTAGCAGTGGCTAGAAAAAGCACTAGTGTAATGGATTTGGGGAGCCCCTGACACTCCCAAACTTGGATTTGGGCGTGGTTCAAAGTGTTGGAAAGCTTGTCGAGCCCTCTTTCTAACTGTAGACACCCCAATCTGGGCTTCCAGATTAGTTTACTTACGGTTTTTGATTCCCTGATGATGAAATGGATCAAGAACACCCTGGGAATGATAGTGTGTTTGAGCTTTGAGTGTTTGCAAAACCCTTGAACCTAATCTAGCCTAAGCCACTTCAAAAACCAAAAACCTTGCTAGTCCGCGCTAGGGCGCAACTATCCCGCGCCGGGGCGCACCATCGCGCGAGGGTTTCACTCCATCGCGCGACAGTGCGCCAGGGCGCACCATCGCGCGACAGACTCACTCCGTCGCGCGACGGTCCAACCTACAACCGACCTTTCCTGAGGAGGACAGTTGGCCACCGATGCAGCCTCAGCCAGGCCTCGTGGACTGGCTGAAGGCCTCTCTTTCCAACCAGATTCACCCCCTTTCCTTATAAATACCCCCTTTGGCCTTCCATTAAAAGGGTTAGCATTTTCCATTGTTTCTCTTTCAAAAGGGGTGAACACAATTCAAAGGTTATAAACCCTAATCTAAAGAGCATAGCTTGCTCTTTCTCCTCCATTATCAAACATCCAACCTCAAGAACATAGCTTGTTCTTCCACCTCAATCAACTTCAAACATCAAAAGCTCAAACACTCTTTCAAACCCGAAGCCAAAGGTATAGCTTACCTTTGTTCTGTTTCTGTTCTGATCTTTGAGGGGGGCTGGCAGGGCCAAGGCTGGTAATCAATACCAGTCCTGGTCCTAAAGCTGGCGAGGTTTCAAAAACCGTCATGGCAAGAACCAGCGCGCGATGGAGCCACTTTCTCGCGCGACAATTTCGATCATCACCCGACGGTTCTCGTGGGGATTGGTGTCTTGTTGTTTTGTGCTTTATTTACGTATAGATCACTGCAAGCATGTTAAAAACCAGTTTACTGCTTTCCTTTGTTAGAAATTGCTAATTGTAGTTTAATTTGCATGTTTTCTGTTTTGGAATACCCCTGGGATAATTCTGGATCTGTCCCAGAACCCAGAAAATGTGAACCAAGCACTGGTCTGGTTCGCGCCAGGGCGCAACCATCCTGCGCCAGGGCGCACCCTCGCGCGACAGAGTGATTCCATCGCGCGATAGTCTGCTCCGACCAGTGACTGGCCTTGCACGGGTAACTGGGATTTAGGCTGTTATTCTGTCCCCACACTGTTTATGGGGTGTTTTATCAATTTCTAGGGCTTTTAAGCCTTTAAACTGTATATTATGCTGCTATAAACTGCATGGTTTGTCCTTGGTGTGCACTGGTCCTCCAGAGCCCAGAAGGTTTGAGAATAAGAGTTGTGGGTTTAAGCTCACCGGCGCGCGTGTGTCTTGGAGTTGTGCGCGCAGGAGTAAACAACATGTAGTGACTTGTTCTGTGCATGCTGGTTTCTTCCTGCGCACGTCACTCCAAAACAGGGGCCCTCCAGTTTGTTTAAACCCCCACAGCAGTCTGTTCTCATCCTATACTAACTGCTCATCTATGCTATCTATCACATCCTGCAAACATGTTACAGTTTTAATCCCCTTCAACTGTTCCCCCGCCCTAATTGGCTAAAAATTGATTAATCAAATAGAATCGCAAACAAAACAACATTTTCGCAAATGCCTAAGTAGAGACCGATCTCCGGATTGGGCGAGAGGGGTGCCATAAAACCCTTCCCCTCTCGTAACCTGGCTCCCGAACCCAGATATGGTTATGACGGACTGGTTCCTTACCTTTTTCAAATCAAACAGCGTGGCAAGTGCTTTGAAATACGGTTCCTTGGGTGTCGGACCTTCAAACCCAAGTGGCGACTCTGTATTTTTCGCGAGCGCTTGACGTCCAACTTCAAAAGCGCTCCCGCGAACCGGCAGCATCTCTCCTTTCTCAAAAGGGTGGGGAACGGAATCCCTTTCCTCGGAGGAGAGAAAGATAGGGCAAAATCGCATTTGCCCACAGTGGCGACTCTGTTGGGGAACGAATCAATATTAGTCCATACTTAGAAGTTAATACGCTTGGGAACAACCCCACAAAAGCCTGTCAAAATAGTGAGCTTCGCGCTGCTAAAGAAAGGATTGGTGATTTAACAGGACCTCGTGTCCGGCCATCCAATCTGGGGCTTTTTCGATTGTTCTCTCGCATAGTTTCTTCTAAGTATTGATCAATAAAGAGAGCCAAATTTGAAAAGGCATTTGCAAATTTGCGATTCTATTCTATTAATCAACTTTTTAGCATTCTCATTTGCATCGATGTGAGATAAGCCTCGTTGGATCGTTTTGGCAATCCGGCACGGTTTACCGGAGCCCGGGGACCCCGAATGACTAACAACCTTCGACGATGATGAGTCATTCTACCATTTGACTGTTGCTCTGCGGTTACGCGGGTAGCGGGAGGTATATCTTGGCTTTAGTCCGAGGAACCTGTTACAAGCCAAAACCAGCCTTTGCATATACAAAGCACTAGAACTCTTCAAACTAGGACAGGTACCTACAGGGTAAGATTACTTGCATCTAACCCCCATATACTGTCTACGTGTTACTGCTTTCCCTATCGCATGTACTGTACATACATTATTTTTGCATAGGAGCATGCTTAGAGTGGTTCTTTCTTTCGAGTTTGTCTTGCGCAGTCTAAGACGTTGTTGGACCCGATGAGGAGTCGTTCATTCTGTCGAATGTTCGTTATCAATCGCAAAGTCCTTAGTTCAATGAGACTTTGAGAAATCAAAATTTACTAAGTCCTTGGCTCATGCCCGGTTAAGAATTCAACCAAAAATATGGAACAACAAAAGTAGTGATGCCGTGTCACTGGCGCCACCCAGGTTGAAGTGCGAAGTCACTATACACCGCCGTGTTCAAGGTTAAGGTGCCATGTCATCACCACCGAGTTGTTCCAAATTCAAAGTTGAACCTTCAAATGGGACTAGTCGAAGATTTAGTCTATTTTGATATCTTTTAGGATCTGACAATCTACTCAGGGACACATGGCCGAAAAGAATTCTGAGGATTCTGGCAACGTCTGAAATTCGTGAGGCAAACTCGTCTCTGTTTTTGTACATACATACCATTTTGCATAGGAGCATGTTTAGGGCGGCTTCTAGATTGTCTCTCTTTCGAGTCTGTCTTATGCCTATTAGGACGCTGCTAGGCCCGATGAAGAGTCATGCATCTCGATGGTGCATGTTGCTAATTTTCAAAATCCTTAGATCAGCGAGACTTTGAGAAATCAAGCCTTTTTAAGCCTTTGGCTCATGCCTTATTGAAATTTCAACCGAAAATAAGGAACCATAAAGTATGGATGCCATGACACTGGCACTACCCAGGTTGAAGTGCGAAGTCACTATACACCATGGTGTTCAAAGTTAAGGTGCCATGTCATCTATACCGAGTTGTTACAAGTCTAAAGTTGAAATTTTGAAAACAGAATAGTCAAAAGCTTAGTCTGTTTTGACATCTCTTAGTGTTAGTCGATCTATTCAAAGGATACACCCGCGAAAAGATTTTCGAGGATTTTGGCAGCGTCCAAACATCATAAGACAGACTTGTCTGTAGTTGTAGAGTCTAGGAGGACACCGACGATGTGTACATTGCATTATTCTTGTACATAGCATGCTGCAGGAACGTCACTGAGCCTTCAATTGCTTTACTGTCTAGTTTGGAACCATTGCACCGAACAAGAGAGTACCGAAAGGAAGAGCCAAACCTACTTGGGAACGTCTGCACCGGAATCCGGTTCAAAGGCTTGTCAGGCTAGATTCCCTGTCAATCACAACAGAGGCTTCTCCAAGTTCACTATTGGCCGCCCTACAGTCGGGTTCGCCATCGATATTGCAAAAAGCCACGCCGCCGGCTTCCCTATCTTCAGCTTCTTCATCAAGCTCCGTTGAAAAACCTGTGATGGCAGATCAACCGCTCACTCTGCAAACCATGCTCATGAACCTCCAGAACAGTATCACTGCTATACAACAGAGAGCCACTCAGACTGATGCCTCCATCTCCCGTTTGAATGACCTTATCAACACTCGTCTTCCATCAGCAGCCGAAGAGGAAGGCGAGGACGATGAGGATGTTCATGCAGAACCTATCTTTGTCGAGGATCCAAACCATGCAGGGCGTGTCATTGTTCAACCCAACCCTAGAGAGGCTCGTGTGCCTGCTCCAAATCCAAACCCCGCTGTTGTTGGGCCTGTTCAAAACCCTGACATAGCTGTTCTTATGGCCAAGATGGCTAAGCTGGAAGAAGCTGTTTCAAAATCCGAGAAGATCAGTGCAGGGGGAATTGACCTGGATCGTCTTTGTTTGTACCCTAATGCTAGGCTTCCTGACAAATTCAAGATGCCTGACTTGGTTAAGTTCGATGGGAGCAGTGATCCCAAGACTCATCTCTTTGGCTACCATGCTGCAATGAAGTTGTTGGGTGTAGAAAGTGAGGCCATGTCTCAGCTTTTTCCTCAGACTCTCTCTGGGCCTGCCTTCCATTGGTTCATGTCGCTTGACATCTCCAAAAGAAGAACTTGGGAAGACATAGGGGCTGCCTTTGTCTCGCAGTACAATTATAACTCTCAGCTCAAGATGACTACTCGTGAGTTGGAGTCCACCAGAATGGATGCAAATGAGTCCTTTGCGGATTTTGTTAAGAGGTGGAGAGCCAAAGCCGCATTGATGACTGATCGCCTGAGCGAGAGGGATCAACTTCGCATCATCTCCCGCAATCTCCAGCCAGATTATGCCAGGCACCTGGTTCTTGTTCAAGCGTCTGCTAACTTCGAAACCTTCTTCGACTCTGGCCTGGCCATTGAAGATGCACTACAGAGTGGAATTCTGCCTAGGGGAGAGTCCTCCTCACAGAAAGCTAAGCCGAGGGCTTACTCTGGAAATAGTAGCACACTGTTTGGTGGAAGCAATTATGCCAATTCAACTACAAATGGGGACAATGCTGCTGCTTCCCCCAACCATACAGTCGATGTCAATCAGGTTCAAAACGCCCAAAGCTACCGGGCCCGAACCCATCCTCGAAGTTTCTCTGTCTTTGAGGCACCTCTGTCCGCAGTGATGGAAAAACTTGTCAAGTCTGGGCATCTCAAACCCTTGACCCCAACTTCTTCGCCAAAAGTCCTACCTTTTGGTTACAAGCCTCACCTCTTCTGTGCCTTCCACCAAATGCCTGGCCATCCCACTGATGCATGCTATCGTCTTCGACATGAGATTCAAGATCTCATTGACAATGGCACGGTTCATGTTCCACCAAAGCCTAACGTCATTTCCAACTCCTTGCCTCAACATAACTCTGACCCTCTGGTTGGTCAGATATCTATCACCTCCACTCAAATCAACCCGAGCTCCACCATATTCAACCCTAGCCACTACATCGTCCCAGCAAATCAACCCAAACCCATCGTATCCATCCCGTCTGAACCGGAGGTTAACATGATGGCTGTAGGTTGGGCAATTGAGGTTTTCTCTGCCGACACTTGAATTGACAGTGATGAGGAGCTTGCAAAAGGGAAGACTGACCGGCCGAGGTCCATTATTCATGGGAGCACCGAATAGGTTTGGTTAAAGAAGCTAAAGAAGCCGAAGTGCTGTTGCTTGGGCCTGACACCCGCTGGATCCTACCTCTTTTTGTGGAAGCTATAGGTAGCTTTTTAAATATTGCATTTTCACACCGCGTCTAGTTTGCATTGGCGTTTTGTCTGAGTCTGACACAGAGTCGTTTGCATTTGTCTAAGTCTAGCTCTGAGTCGGAGGTTGTGCCTCTTGGCCCTCCACGTCGTAGCTTTTGTTTCAAGTTTTAAGTCTATTGTAATTGGCAACCCCGAGGGGCTTTCTTTATGATACGCATTATCTTGCTTCTAAGTACTTCGCTGGTTTTTGAATAAATTGTGTCGTCCCTGACGACGAAGAGATAGATTTCGATGGGATCATCCCCAAGGAAATGTGTTCCCTCGCCGAAAGGGAAGACAAAAGGCATGCTCAGCCTATTAATTGAAATAGTAGTTTTCAAATAAACTTGAAAGACAAGGACAACCTCCCAATGGTTCAAATTTGGTTCAAAGCTGTTCCCAGAGGAGCATTGTGTCCAGTCAGACAGGCTCGAAGAGTTCAACAATGTTTTGGCAGGGTCTCTCAAATGACATGTCTAACGTTGACCCTGAGATAAAGGAACATCAAATCCCCCTGCTACCAGGCGCCAAACCATACAAAGCAGAAGCTCAGAAGGTCCAGCGCCTCATACCATCCTCAAATTTGCAGGAACAGTGTTCCGCCAAGCACAAGTTCGAAAGTTCAAAATTGGCTTGGGGCGAGGCATGTCAACCGAAGCACTTTGGACCTTGCATCCATTTCATCTGGGGGTGCAGCCATTTCATCGACCTCAATGGCAATAAATTCAATACCTTGGTCAGCATGGATCAATTCAAAAGCTTTTTCCCTGAGAGAAGCTCGTTGGGCTGAAGACCCCAAGGGTGGGCAGTTCCAAGCAAAAGTTAGAGCAGCCTGCTAGACCAAGAACCTATGAAGAAGGTCTAGGCAAAAGTAAAGGCAATATTTGAAAGCTCGCTAGACCGAAAACCCGAATGGGCGGTTCTAGGCAAAAGTTAGAGCGTAAAAGGTGAGGTAAAATACTCGAGTAAACCTTAGTCTGAACTACGTTTTGACCTGATTCCCTAGCTTGGGATACGTAGGCAGTCTCTCTCCTTGAGACTCGGTCACAATTTATCAATTAGATCCATGGTTGACATTTGCACATCAAACGTCGAAGGGGTTCGAAGATCAAGCTGCATGAGAGGAGTCTAAAGAGGAAAACCTTTTGTCTTTCAGTTTTATTACAAACTACTACTTCAATTTCAAAGCTGAGCATAAAGCCTTAAAAGAATTTAAGCATCAAAAACAGAACGAAATGCTGGCTCGGCCTAACAGCTCACAGTTTATTCTAAGTTCAGCGAAGTCTGATGTGAGCAGTTGCAGTAGCTTTGCAGTCATGTGCGCTAGTTTGAGGTTCACGCGCACTTATTCGTAGTTATGTGCGTTAGTCTCAACCTTGCGCGCACTTTTTCAATTCGTACAGCAATCGATAGCAGTCAGCTACTGCCTTCGATTCCTGTTCAAGGGGCTTTTGCCAAGTTTGGTCATACCGTGTAGACTTAATGTGACTGCACGGGGGTGTCGGTTTCAGTCTGGGCCTATATGTGTCTTCATTTGCGTCTTATGTCCGTCTTTGTGGCACTTTTCTAGATTTCAATCCTTTGTCATGTCGAGATGCTATTCTCGGTTCAATTTGTTCATCCAGGTCACCGTGCATATATTTTGACCTTGCGCAAGTGTCAGTTTCACCTGTCTAAAGGGATATTGTGAGTTTTGGCACGTTAATACCCAAAATTTCATTGTATTCCATGTGTCTGAGGGTTCGCATTGTTCCCTGGGGTTCTTTCCCCCTTTTCTTTCGAGCTAGGCGAGTTTGTGCATGTGCGCATATCTGTGTCAACTCAATTCACTTGTCAATGCAAATTAGATATTAGCGCATGGTTTATATGTCAATAAAGTGAAAAATGCAATTTTTTACATTTGCTACTCTTGCATCTACAATTCACAAGCTGTGGACTCTCTTGAGACGGCAAGGGCACGTCAGCCCAAGGCCAAGCAAAGTATATCTCTGAGGCTCATCTGCCCGTGCATCGAAGAAAGGGCATGCAAGCCCAATGCCACACCGCTACATGTCAACTGGGCACGCCGGCCCGCTCAATGTCTCTTTGTCTGGATGCGCATCTCAGAAGCAAAAGGCAATAAAGTAATGGGGCTCAGTGGTAGTCCTTAGGCATCATTGTCCTCTTAGGAGCCGCCCTTAGCTTGCATCTGCACTTTCAATTTGTGCATTTTGTTAGATACATCTTTGCATATTGTATATGTCAAATGTTGAAAACAGGAAGGTGGCCAGAATGGTTACCATCAAGTCTTGGTTCGCCAAAGGATGCAATGCTATCTCCTGCGGTTTTGTTCTGTTTGTTAACGGAGGCGATGGAAATCTCCTTAACTCTCGATTTGTTTGCCAAAGGATGCGATCCAATCTCCTGCGGTGTTATTCTCGTTGGTCAGCGGATGCGAAGAAATCTCCCTGAATCCACAATTTGTTTGCCAAAGGATGCGATGCAATCTCCTGCAATGTTGTTCTGTTCGTTTAGTGGAGGCGATGAAAATCTCCCTAACTCTCGATTTGTTGGCCAAAGGATGCGATGCAATCTCCTGCGGTTTTGTTCTGTTTGGTTACTAGAGGCAATGGAAATCTCCATAACTCTTGATTTGCTTGCCGAAGGATGCGATGCAATCTTCTACGGTATTGTTATCGTTGGTCAGCGGATGCGAAGAAATCTCCCTGAGTCCACGATTTGTCTGCCAACGGATGCGATCGAAAATCTCTTGCGACATTGTTCACATGGCAGGATGCGATAAAATCTTCTGCGGAACAAATCAACGACAGCCGGTCCTGTCCAATCTCAACGGCTCGATCATTCTACGCACTGATCTGCCCATAACAAATCAACGACAGCCGGTCCTGTCCATTTCTGAACGACTTGATCATTCAGCACACTGATCTTCTTGCCATATCATCAACGACGGTCAGCCATATCGTCCAACTCACTCAATCATCGATGGTCAGCCATATCGTCCAAATCAGCGATGGTCAGCCATATCATCAATGACAACCAGCCACGTCGCCTGTCTCTGTCCATTCAGTGATGACAACCAACCACATCGCCTGTCTCTGTCCATTCAGCGATGACAATCAGCCATATCGTCTGTATTCACCCCGATCAACGACGATCCGAATATAACTCAATGGTCCGCCCATTCGCAACTAGTTGTTCCCCAGGAGAGTCGCCTCGGCCTGCCTCAAACGACTACCTCTACTTCAGTCTAGCTTCACGCACATGTTCCAGCAGGCTTATTGCTCTGTCTCGGATGGTCTTTGATACGGAGATTGGCTCTGATTCCCAACAGATGGAATTCAACCTGCCCGACACGACCTACCCGTGTTTGTTGGAATACTTTGTGCCAAGGATAGCTTTATCCCCAGCAACGACGGCCTGTCCTGTCCACTTCTTCAACGATAGCCGGTCCTGTCCAAATCCCAATGGCTCGATCATTTTGTATAGTGATCCACCCACCAACGGCTTGATCATTTTGTATAGTGATCTGCCTATCAATGGCTTGATCATTTTGTATAGTGATCCGCCTATCAATGGCTCGATCACTTTGTATAGTGATCTGCCCTACGATGGCTCGATCACTTTGTATAGTGATCCGCCTGTTCAAAGCAACGACGGCCTGCCCCGTCCAAATCTACAGCGACAGCCTGTCCTGTCCAAATTCGATCAACAAGCGGCGATTCACTCGTCCACTTCTACTTCCATCCCCGGCAATGGACAGCCCGTCCATTCCACTAATCAGGTTCCTTAAGTTTACTTGTCTACTTTGCTAGTATACTTTGCTCTGGATTGCCTTGAAGGGTGTCTAGATATCTTTGACGTTACTTGTACCAAGTCGATGGTGCTTCAAGTGCCGTCAAAGAGGGGCTACTGTAGACACCCCAATCTGGGCTTCCAGATTAGTTTACTTACGGTTTTTGATTCCCCGATGATGAAATGGATCAAGAACACCCTGGGAATGATAGTGTGTTTGAGCTTTGAGTGTTTGCAAAACCCTTGAACCTAATCTAGCCTAAGCCACTTCAAAAACCAAAAACCTTGCTAGTCCGCGCCAGGGCGCAACTATCCCGCGCCGGGGCGCACCATCGCACGAGGGTTTCACTCCATCGCGCGACAGTGCGCCAGGGCGCACCATCGCGCGACAGACTCACTCCGTCGCGCGACGGTCCAACCTACAACCGACCTTTCCTGAGGAGGACAGTTGGCCACCGATGCAGCCTCAGCCAGGCCTCGTGGACTGGCTGAAGGCCTCTCTTTCCAACCAGATTCACCCCCTTTCCTTATAAATACCCCCTTTGGCCTTCCATTAAAAGGGTTAGCATTTTCCATTGTTTCTCTTTCAAAAGGGGTGAACACAATTCAAAGGTTATAAACCCTAATCTAAAGAGCATAGCTTGCTCTTTCTCCTCCATTATCAAACATCCAACCTCAAGAACATAGCTTGTTCTTCCACCTCAATCAACTTCAAACATCAAAAGCTCAAACACTCTTTCAAACCCGAAGCCAAAGGTATAGCTTAACTTTGTTCTGTTTCTATTCTGATCTTTGAGGGGGGCTGGCAGGGCCAAGGCTGGTAATCAATACCAGTCCTGGTCCTAAAGCTGGCGAGGTTTCAAAAACCGTCATGGCAAGAACCAGCGCGCGATGGAGCCACTTTCTCGCGCGACGATTTCGATCATCGCCCGACGGTTCTCGTGGGGATTGGTGTCTTGTTGTTTTGTGCTTTATTTACGTATAGATCACTGCAAGCATGTTAAAAACCAGTTTACTGCTTTCCTTTGTTAGAAATTGCTAATTGTAGTTTAATTTGCATGTTTTCTGTTTTGGAATACCCCTGGGATAATTCTGGATCTGTCCCAGAACCCAGAAAATGTGAACCAAGCACTAGTCTGGTTCGCGCCAGGGCGCAACCATCCCGCGCCAGGGCGCACCATCGCGCGCCAGGGCGCACCCTCGCGCGACAGAGTGATTCCATCGCGCGATAGTCTGCTCCGACCAGTGACTGGCCTTGCACGGGTAACTGGGATTTAGGCTGTTATTCTGTCCCCACACTGTTTATGGGGTGTTTTATCAATTTCTAGGGCTTTTAAGCCTTTAAACTGTATATTATGCTGCTATAAACTGCGTGGTTTGTCCTTGGTGTGCACTGGTCCTTCCAGAGCCCAGAAGGTTTGAGAATAAGAGTTGTGGGTTTAAGCTCACCGGCGCGCGTGTGTCTTGGAGTTGTGCGCGCAGGAGTAAACAACATGTAGTGACTTGTTCAGTGCATGCTGGTTTCTTCCTGCGCACGTCACTCCAAAACAGGGGCCCTCCAGTTTGTTTAAACCCCCACAGCAGTCTGTTCTCATCCTATACTAACTGCTCATCTATGCTATCTATCACATCCTGCAAACATGTTACAGTTTTAATCCCCTTCAACTGTTCCCCCGCCCTAATTGGCTAAAAATTGATTAATCAAACAGAATCGCAAACAAAACAACATTTTCGCAAATGCCTAAGTAGAGACCGATCTCCGGATTGGGCGAGAGGGGTGCCATAAAACCCTTCCCCTCTCGTAACCTGGCTCCCGAACCCAGATATGGTTATGACGGACTGGTTCCTTACCTTTTTCAAATCAAACAGCGCGGCAAGTGCTTTGAAATACGGTTCCTTGGGTGTCGGACCTTCAAACCCAAGTGGCGACTCTGTATTTTTCGCGAGCGCTTGACGTCCAACTTCAAAAGCGCTCCCGCGAACCGGCAGCATCTCTCCTTTCTCAAAAGGGTGGGGAACGGAATCCCTTTCCTCGGAGGAGAGAAAGATAGGGCAAAATCGCATTTGCCCACACTAACCCAATTGGTTTCACTCAAAGGCATTTTATACATTGAAATGTGTGTCCATTTACCATCAATGTGTCATGAAAAAAGTTATTTTTGACCAAGCAAACGTGTTTTTCTCTTTGCTATTGAACCGGGGGCAACCCTATATGTTTGGAAAGGAGTTTTCTTGAGGTTTAGAGAAGGAGTGACAAAGGAGCAACAATCCAAGCCTTGAAGGTATATTTTTTCTTTATTTCATCATTGGAGAACTTAAAGATTATTTGGAGGCCCAAATTGGGGTGTCTACAACATGTCGTTGTATTTTCTTCACGTTTTTCTTTGTGTTTTCTTTATGTCATGTCTTTTAATTTTTGTTTGGTTTGAAACCGGATAACACGGGCTGGTGGTTCTAATGTCATTTGTCTTGTGAAAAGTCATTCTCTTACGTCTTCTGCAGGGTTTATGTGCTACCACACCAGCCTTGGTAGTTTGGACCTAAAGACGGGGTGAGTGAGGCTTTCAGGAGCCCTAAGCATGGGTGCGGCTAAGCGCCGCGATTGTTAGTCTGATAAAGCCCTGAATATGGCTCAGTGTGCCTAGCTTTGGTTCTGAGTTAGCAGAACCGAAGGAGTAAACCCTGAAAGTATCAAATCGGGCCAAAGCAAGATATTGACATCAAATCCTCCAACTTGATCGAGGTATATAGGGGTTGACATTCCTCTTGGACTGTACATTCGCTCACTTTCTCCCTTTGCTCTTGTTCTTCTTGCTATGAGGGCATAACATTGCTTTAAGTTGGGGGGAGGAGTTAGCTTATGTGCTATTTGTTTCATTTTGTGAAAAATTTAAAAACAATGGAAAATTGAAAAATAAAAAAAAATGAGAAAATGAAAAATATTAAAAATAAATAAAGTTTTTTACTTTCAATTCTTTCTTTTTTCATGTTTTTAGTTCTTTTTCTTAGCTTGTTACATGTTCAATAATTGTTAGTTAGCAAGAGTTCGTAGCAATCCTAAGAATTTTTTGTGCTTCTCAATTTGCATGCTTAGTTGACAATTGAACGGTTTAGGTTTTGAGTTAAGTTCTCGAGCAAGTTTTGGCCCATATCTCCATCTTTTCAATAAACATGCTTGTAGTTAAGTGAATAATCGCATGTTTATCTCTAATTGTGTTTAATGTCAATTGTCAATCATTTTGGAATCCAAAAGCGCATTTAGGAAAGGATACAAGGCATTGTTTGCATGATCATACCACATATGAGTCCCCATGTCCTGTTTTGCATCCTGTTATTTTCCCGTTCTTTGCTTAACCTTGGTAACCAATTGTTCGGAGGGATGTTGGGATGTGATTTCATTGTTCGAAAGGTATTTTTGAGGTGTTGGTTGAATTGTTCGAAGTTCAGGGATGCAAATTGAAGAAGTGCAAAAGTTTTGAGCTAACAAGTTCGGAATTGGTACAAGGAAATATGCTCAATCGGTACCGAATTGGTTAATGAAGGCTGCTGAACTACTCGGTGTCAGTATTGGAGAATGGAAGCCGTTGGTACTGAAGCTGTTCAGATGGATCAAGCTAAAGACATTCGGTATCGATACCTGGTACCTTTTCCTATCGGTACCAATCCCTCTACGGTTCAAATCAATCCAGTGGTAGTGCAAATCAAACCAAACCCTTCTTCATCTTCCAAAACCGAACCTCCCTCTCTCTTTGTCTCTATTGATACACAAAACCCTAACCTTAAACCTCCATCAATCCACTCAAACTCCCATATTTTCCTAAAAATTACCCAAATCCTTCAACCTCCTAAACTATCCTCAAGATTTCTCCACAAATCACGGGATTTTCAAGCAAAAAAGAGGTAAACCTATAACGACCCTGATTTTTGGTAAATAAAAATTTCGTTAAATATTTAAATTTTATTTAAATTAGTTGGTTTGCTTTTAAAATTCCTTTTTAACTTTAATAATCTGTCATAAATAGATTTGGTCTTAAAAATTATATTTCTTGGCTAGAGATCCTACCTGGCCAATGTAGCTAGCTTCTAATCGATTAGTTGGAGGAAACCAAACTATCAATTCACCTAGTTACAATTCCCTAACCCTAGATGAACTTTTACCCATTGGATAATAAAAGTTAGGAAAACTTTTATCCATTGGACAATAGAAAATCTAGATTTTCTATCAAAGATATTTTGTACTAGATTTGATAAAGTACTCATTTATAGTTATATATAGGCTTATATTTACATGCCTAAAGGACATTTGGGTATTTTAAATATTATTCAAGGATATATATATATATATATATATATATCCTTGAACCTTTTATCCTTTGGTCAATAACTACTGGGAAAAATATTATCCATTGGATAATAGAGTCAATCTTCCAACTAGTACTAAGATTTATTTAAATAATCACTTTCTAGATTTTCCCATGTGTTCATATGCATTAAAAATATGGGTATATCTAACTTTCTAGATTTCTAAATACACTAATAAATATATATATGTACTAGTACTTCTTGAATTATTTTAATAGGAAACATCTTGGCAATATATTTTATTTGATATTTGGAAATCTTAATAAATTATATGGTACCTAATAGTACCTACTTATATATTTGAATACTTGGACATGTGTATATATACCATATAATATAAATACCCTAGGATTCTCTAAGTACATAATCTAGTAGTTTAATGGAAACATGTGCCAAATTGGAATACTTCAATAGGAAATTTTGATTTGAAAATCTAGTTAAAGATCACCTAATACCATGTACCTTTATAATTGGTCATACTTATATATATATTACATTATTTCTCTTATCCATTGGTCAATACATGCTAGGGTAAACTTTACCCCTTGGATAATAAGGTTAGTCTACCAATAAGTACTAGGATTTTATTAAATAGTCATTTTCTAGATTTTCCATGTGAGTTTATTTTGTAGAAAAATATGTATATGTACCTTATAAATCTATTTTATGTAGATTTTGTTATATAAAAATATGTGTACTAAAGTACTCTAATATATTAATATAATAGGAACATGTGCTTAATCGATTAGTTTATTAGGAAATTTTGATCTTATATTTTTTTTATTGGATACTTGAAATTCTTAAAAAGATTATATAGTACCTTGTAAAGTGTTTTACTAGATTTTCTAAGTACACAAATATATTTATATATAGATACATGTACCTTTTGGCTTATTATTTTTGTAGTAAAATCTTCACCCATTGGGTAATAACCAAGACTTTTGCTATGAATAGCACCTCATTCTAGCCATTTAACTCACACCTTCCAATCTTTCAACTTCTCTCTCTAGAAAGCTTGTGTTTTGTTCTTGTTCTTTCTTGTTCTTGGTGTTTTTGAGTTCTCCTTGTGTTCTTCAAGAAACTCAACCAAAACTGCCACTAAACTGCCACTCAACCACCCTCTCGATCCAAAAAGCTTAAGTAGTTTAGTCAAGACTTAGTTTCGAGAGAAATCTTTCTCTTTCGAAGCTACCGTAAGCATTCTGTAGGAAGTTACTCCGCCCGACGTACTTTCCATAGCTGCCCTACCGTCAAGAAGAATGGTAGAATACTTCTAACCACTCTCCCTAAGTATAAAGTTTGTATACGTAGATTCCCCGTATTCTAGAGGAATATATTCACGTTTTGTGTTTAAAAATGCATATGAACCTGAAAGGTATTTTTCCTAAAATTTGAAAAGGATGGGAAGTATGTTAAACATATGTTCTTTTGAACTTCCCAAAAAGAAAGAAAGAACGGTGTTGAAAGATAAAAATCTAGCGCTTGATTGTAAGTATTTGTATTTTGATCTTTAGAATTGTTATGAGAATGAATTGTTATGAGAATGAATACATGTTATTGTGATTACTTGCATTACTTGTGGTTGTGTAATAAAGCATAAGTGGTCTCCACACCAAGGGCATCCGTACATGTGGCGTTATGCTTTAAGTTGTGATTCGAGCGTGCTAAATAACATAGAGTTGAATGATCTGGCTAGTTAGTTTCAAGATTACAATGAATGATTTATGTATACGTGAAAAATCCTACCGCGGAGTCTATGCATGTGACGAGACACAAAAATCAAGGAAGATAGAAACATGACACCTAGGGAGTGTTAATGATAAGGTGTGTTTTGAAATCGCAATGTGGCCGGACTTGCCCATTGTGGGAATGTGTGTGTGTGTTCTAATGGGAATCCGGAATAGTGGAACCATTGTGAGGTTTATGTGCGTTCAAATGGAAACCGGATCAGCAGAACCAATGTGAGGTTGTGTGCGTTCCCATGGGAACCCAGAGCGGCGGAACCATTGTGAGGAATGACTTGGTTATCCGCGGAGAGGAGCCAATGCAATTGTGTGCCAATGGAAACCCGGTGTGGCGGAACCATTGTGAGGATACTCGGGAGACCGGAGCGGCGGAACTGAGGTTGGGTGTGTTAAAAATGATTTTGGAAATGTTGATTTGGTATATGAAAATGATGACACAGTCTACGATGAGTCGCGTAGGAGAAACACAGAAAATCATGGACACAAACATTAGTTTGGATAGTGAATATGGATGTGTTATTGTTAACTGTTTGTTAAATATGCATGTGCTATGTGGAAGTCGTTAATTATATGATCTATTGTTTGTAAGTTAAGGGTTAGTGGGTATGAATTATTTTATTGAGCTCCTGTAGCTCACGGTGTTACCTTTGGTGACCCTGACATATTATATCAGTGGCGACATGCTTTGTTTCTTTCCGATATAAGGAATAAGATCACCGCAAGCGTAGGGTATAAACGTCCAATTGAAGTATAATAATCCGGAAGACCGGGATCGTACCCAAGGGAATAATTATACGGTTTTGCTGGATTTGTAGATGTAAGCAAGGTTTTCGGCCTTTGGGCAGTCAACTTTGTTTTACTTTAAGCTGTGGAAAATAAAAAGGCTAAATTAAAAATGAATTAACTAGGAAAAAGATAGGCTAGGTCTAGGAACTACTAACGCCCACGACTCGAGTTAAATCACACTTTTCACCCAATTACGCAATTTAAGATAATTAAAGTTCTTAAACCGGAAGATAAAATGATTTGATTACCAAGCTAGCTCAAAAATTCATTTGGCAAACGCCTCGAGCCACAGAGCTCCAAGCATCATGTGTGGTAAGTAGGTGATGCTCTTACCTACACATGATCAAAGAGGTTAACACCTCGGCAATTTGAGAAGCAAACCTGAACCCCCACATCAATTTTCAAATCAAAGATTAAAACTTTATTGGTGAAGAATGCAATTTTTACTCAAGCCACGAGGTGCTAATCACCCCATGATCTAATCCTTGAAAACTACTCACGCATATTTAGAGAGATAAAAGCAAGCAAAAATCTTGCTAACATAATTGAAATAACAACACTAGAAATAAACTAGAGAATATGATAGATCGAGGGAGTAGCTACAACTTTAATTAAGACAATAGTAACAAAAACTAACTACTAAAAACAGAAATTCAAATATTAAAAGGCTGGAAATGAAAAACACTCAAGAACAATTAAAAAATGCAAAGAAATCTAATCCAGATCTAAAGTTGTCCAATCCAATCTATTCTACTTGTTTTTGAACCAAATGACATCATTCCTTTTGTGTCAGCCTCCATCGCGCACATAATCTTCCCAAGATGCTCTGAAAATCCCCTGCTAAGGCCCTTGGTACCGATGGCCACAGCCTTAAGTTGCTGAGATATGGGGCTCAGTACCGATGGAACAAAATACCTTCGATCCATACCGAAGTGGTTAGGGGCTGGTGCTAAACAGCTCGGTACCGATTGAAGCCAATCCTTTCTATCGATGCCGACCTAGGTAAGGCTGTCACAGAGATCTCCATGATGCTCTCGGTACCGATGGGAAGTTCTTCCTTCTATCGATGCCGAAATGGGTAGGAGCTGGTGTGGATAAAAGCTCAATACCGATTGAATCATTTGCTTCCCATTGATGCCGAAGTGGCTATCCGCTAGCACTTGGCCTTCTTTCTGCCTTGGCCACGCCTCGCCTTGGCGAGCCATCGGGTCACCTACGGCTTGTGACATGCCTTTGGTACGCCTTGAGGTTTAAAACTCCTTTATTTGGTGACTTTTCTGCAAAACGAAACCAGCACACTCTACAAGCAAACATCGTTAACAATAACTAATTAACAATTAACTTGAACTAAAACTAGACACTAGCGCACCCTACACTACATTTTCGGGTGCTTATCACACCCCCCAACTTCAGGTTTGCTAGTCCCTAGCAAATAACATGCAGAAAAATAGAAAACTAGTAACTATGCAATCCTTCCGAATTCACAACTTAGAACATACTCAATTCTGTAAACTAGCAAGAGTTCAACAATCCAGCTTTTTATTTCATTTCTACAATTCACAACTTCAGCATCCAACTAAACAGGCTAAGTATCAAGCAAGTTAAGAGCAAGCTAAAAAGGTTTGTGTCCTCGAACAATGGGAGGATACGGGACACAAAACCTACGAATACAGACTAAGCCATATCCACCAGAGCAAGTGCTAGACAAACAGGCAACAACGAACAAGAAATACTATGCCTTGAACAACTAAAGCGCTTATTCAACAGAATTGAAAACTAGCAGATGACATTGGATAATGAAAGGAAAACATGCCATACAACTAATCATTCAACTATCAGACAGTCAATCAAAATGGAATCCATGCGCACAAAAGATCAATTAAGGTCTTTTAAGCTTGTAATGATCTTGGTTACAAAGAACAGGTTAGCAAAAATGGGCGACGGTCTTTGCTAGCTTGGTTAACTACCTGAGTGATCGCCGCCAACACAAAATGAACCAAGTCAAAGGCCACACCGGCCAAACCAATAACCAACTACTAATTAATACTGTGCAATACTAATCTATGAAACAAAATAAAACAAAGGATCGAATGGTTGGCATGTCAACCAACCTAGACCCCGACCAAGTAAGGGGAATTTCTAACCACTGACTCTCTACACATCACCATAAGTCACCAAGTCACCACCTCATCCTTCCACTTCATCATCATCCAAAGCCTCTTCTTCTCCGAAATCATCACTCACTTCTGCCTCAATTTCTTGTTCCGGCACCAATTTCTCCCCATGTTGACGTTCAAAAATAGTAGTTTGCCATGCAACCTCCTTCTTGAGTTGAGCTTGCTCCTTCATAATCCTTCTCCTTTTCACTTTTTCTTTCCTCAGACTCTTAATGATCGAAATGTTCTGGCAACAGAGTAGCTTAATCCATGTGTGTTATGCTTTGATTTCTTCGAAGGAAAAGTGGTCAAATAGCTGCCTGAACCCATGATTTTAGCTTTGGCTGCATGGGTTTGCGAAATACTCTTCTCATCAAAAGTATCGATCATGGGTCCCGGCTCAAGATCCTCTAACTTTTCATACTCCTCAACCCTTACCCCTTGTTCCCTGCAAAGAGCTGTGATCATACATGGAAATGGCATGCGAGCTGTAGATAAAGTATCATTCTTGAAATCCATCAACTGAGTAAAAATAAAGAAAGCCCAATCCACTACCACATCTGTAGCAGCAAATGCATACAGCAGCTCCCCACTCTCCCTAGTTGGCTTATGCTCGGTTCCTCTCGGATAAACATTATAATAGATCAATTTATTCAAAAACCGATACGTTCCTTTGAATTTTCCCGGCACATGGGGGAGTTTAGCCTCAGACATGTCCAAATACAACTCTTTATTAATGACCTCTAAATCAACTTGCATGCCTGTAACCGGATAAGTAATCGATTCGGGAGTTGGGCGAGTGATTTTCAAGTAGCGGGCTATATCATTAGGTGTAATCACAATATCTATGCTAGCAACCCTAGAAGTAACAGCAGCATTGGGATCATTTTCCCACTCACCTACAGGCACTTTCAACTTCTTATAAAATTCAACAACTTACTTTTTATTGTAACTTTCTAATTTCTCAGTCCAGAAAGTAAACCCTTTTCGCATGACAATGCGGAGACCTCGGTGCTCCTTTCCCAAAGCTTCAGCAACCAACTGCCTTTCATTCTTGAATTTCCGTTTGTCCATGCTTGAAAAGGTTAATGGATTTGAGGGTTTTGTGGGAGGATATGGGATTTTGAGTGGCTTGATGGAGGTTGGGGTTAGGGTTTTGGAAGAAAAATGGAGGTGAAGAGAGAAGGCAGTCGGTTTTGGGAAGAGGGAGTGGAAAGATCGGGCTCTGGAATGCCAGATCTGTTGCTGATAACCACTCGGTACTGATTGGACCTGATACTTTCCATCGATAGCGAGCTGCTTTGACTTGATTCCCTGAGATTTCCTCGGTATCGATGGGACAGAATACCATCTATCGATGCCGAAGCCTTTAACTCAGAAATTTTGCACTTCTTCATTTTGAAAACCTGGACTTCCAACAATTCTTTCAACACCCCCAAAACACCTTTGAACATTGAACACTCATCCCAACAACCCTCCAAACAACCGGTTGCCTAGGTTAAGCAAACAATGGGCAAAGACAGGATGTAAAATAGGACAAGGTGACACATATGTGGTATGATCATGCAAAGAATGCCTTGTATCCTTTCCTAAGTGCGCTTTGGATTCCAAAATGATTGAAAATCGACATTCAAAAACAATTAGACATGAACATGCGATTATTCTCCTAACTACAACCATGTTTATTGAAAGAAGATCCGGATATGGGCCAAAGCTTGGTCAAAAACTTTACTCAAAACTTAAACCATTCAATTTTCAACTAAGCATGCAAATTGAGAAGCACAAAATTCTTAGGATTGCTACGAACTCTTGACAACTAACAACTATTGAGCATGCAACAAGTCATGAACAAAAACTAAAAACAACGACAAAAGGAAAGAATTGCAAGTACAAAGCTTTTATTTATTTTTGAAATTTTCCATTTTCTCATTTTTTTTGGTTTTTTCAATTTTCAATTGTTTTTGAATTTTCAAATTTCCACAAAATGAAACAAAAATCAAATAAATAGCACATAAGCTAACCCCTCCCCCCAACTTAAAGCGATGCTATGCCCTCATAGCATTAGGAACAAGAGCGAAAAAAGAGAGAGTGCGCGAATGTGCCGTCCAAAAGGAATGTCAACCCCTAAATACCTGTTTACATCCTAAAATATACCACCCAATGAGAAAAATACACATGTCATCAGAAAACGTGGTGACCAATCAGAACATGTCTTAATTAGACCCGGAATGCAGAGGATTATGGGGTTTAATGATGACATTATTTTAGTACTAAACGGTATCGTTTTGATTGGAACCGACAACGTTTTGTTATCAAATATAGATGATCTTAAAGCATGATGGAATATAACCGTTGATTAAAACTTGGAATCATTGAACGGTGCCACTGCTACTTTGATTTATAACAAAAGTTAGACGTGATTGCAGGGAATCATTTGGGTCAATCGTATGACACTAACCCATGTTACGTAAAAACAGGAGTATCACGATCCATGAAGGAACCACGAACACCATTTTCAAGCATGAAGAAAGAGAGACCACGAACACCAACATCGAAGTGACCGTTCGAAGGCCCCTTTAACCATTTTGAGGGGGGAAATGGGCAGTTCGAGCAGGACGTGGAGATTAACGTGGGAAGTGGAGATCGAAGGCATACCCATCGTCTATAAATAGAAGAAACAAGTGAAGAGAGAGGCCCCCACAAAAAATTCATATCATCTGACAATTCATACAACATGATTGCTTAGAGATTTATCGTAGATTAGTATTTAGATTAGTTTAGAGTAGGATCTTTTTGTAAGTTGAAGGCTTATTTGCATGTAAGATTACTTTCGATTAAATTCAAGTTCTTTTATTTTCTTTTAAGTTTTTTCTTACCAAAGAATAAGTCGTTTGTGAGTCCACTTTTGATTAAATTCAGTGTGCTCATATTTCTGTATTATTCTTGATAGAATCTTAAGAGTGTTTGTATACAAACGTACCTTTGATTAAATTCAGGTTTGTTTGTGTTCAATCATCTTTTCTGATTTGAAGCGCGTCAATCTTTTATTTGGTTGATACCTTAAGGAAAAATCCTCTTAGTTGAGGTAATCGAACGGATAACACAGTTGCCTGATTGCAAATTAGTTGTTTCAAATCAATTTGAAAAGAGTAATTTCTTTTCTGAAGTTATTTCTTTTCTGCCACGCCCGCACACAATCATTTGCCATTTGATTGAGCTAGTTCAGCCCAAACAATACCTCGACCAAGTTGGAGGATTT
>WJXA01000179.1:0-27606 GCA_014282245.1 Rhododendron simsii | reverse complement strand
ACAATCCTGACCGCCTTCATTCCCCTTGCAAACCAGCAGATCAGCCTAGCATGGGGTTTCAAGGCAAACCTCGAAAAGCTCCGCCAAAGGTTAACTATGATTCAAGCTCTGTCATGTGATTCTGACAAACGGGAAATAACGTCACAACTCATGAAAGCGTGGCTGAAGAGCCTCGATGCTGTCACCAGCGATGCCGAGAATCTGCTGGACGAGTTGAAGTACGAAGCTAATCGAAGGGAGTTTGAGGTACAGAACCGATTGAGAAACAGGGTACGTGACTTCGTCTCTGTAAAAAATAATCCAGTCGCATTTCGTGTCAAGATGGCTAATAAGGTCCACGATATCAACTTGTTATTAGATGATGTTTGCAATAGCGCAAAAGACATGGGTCTTACACCAGCAAATCACCTCGTAGGCACTAGTGGTGCCCAACCAAGGGTATTCCGGCGGACTGTACCGTACATAGATGAATCAGTAGTTGTGGGGAGGGATGTTGATGTTTCGAAGGTGATAGACATGTTGCTCCGTTACGATGTGGAGGACGATTTATCTGTCATTGCCGTTGTAGGAATGGCTGGGCTGGGGAAAACAACCCTTGCTCAACTAGTTTACAAACACGAGGATGTTGTGAGAAATTTTGGTAGTGCGAGAATGTGGTTTTGTGTGTCTGATAATTTCAAGGTTGAAAGGCTGTTGAATGAGATGATTGAATCCCTTACTGGAAACAAATCAGAGATAAAAACGTTCAAGGACTAGTGAAAAAGCTTGAAAAAGAACTAAAATTGAAAAAGTATTTGCTTGTGTTAGACGATGTTTGGAATAGAAGTGAAAGCGAATGGGAGTGTGTGAGAAATTCATTGCTAGGAATTGGTGGCTCCAAGGGAAACAAAATTTTAGTCACAACCCGGGGTATGGACGTGGTATCAACCATGCAAAAGATATCACCCTGTCCAGTGGCGGAGCCACGCTATTCCCACTGGGGGCATCCGCCCCCACTGCAGCTCTTTTTTTTTTTTTTGTTTGAAATTGGTAGTTTGAGTTTACCAAATATATAAAGCAAAACACATGTTATTAGATTAAATTCTTGTTCAAATACGAATCACTTGTTTGAATTGTTACACAAATAAGCTCCACAAAATCAATGTCTGCAATCATATCAAAGTAAGAGATTTGGTGAATTTATTGAAAAGTGAGTAATTTTCACCCAGTATGGATAGCGATAATACGCACATGTTCACCTAGTGTTTAAGTGAATGGGTGAACAAAATAGTACTCAAAAACTTGAAAACTCTCATTTGTAACATGATGTAACAACCAACATGAAAATCACGCTACATCACCAATGACCATCAAGTCATGGGTCAGTGGGATGTCATTGGGAGTTGACTATCGTCGGAGATTTTGTTTATATAATGCCCCCACTAATGTATATTCCTGGCTACGCCACTGACCCTGTCTCACTCATCGTTTGCCCGGACTATTTCCTGAGGCTAGTTTGACCATGTTTAAGAAAAAAGCATTCGCCAATGGAGGACCAATGGAAACTCAGTCTTTGTTGGATATTGGTGCAAGAATGGTAAAGAAGTGTGAGGGTATGCCCTTAGCGATAAACGCATTGGGAGGCATATTGTGGTCTAAGAAGTATGAAAGTGATTGGCATGATGTCGAGAAGAGTGGAATATGGAGTACACTTGGAGATAGCAACCAAATCCTACCAGTATTAAGCAAAGTTGTCAAATCCGTTCCGTACCGGCCGGTACGTACTGTACCAGTCCTTAAACGGAACGCAAAAAGTCATGTTCCATTCCGGTTGAAATACCGGCCTGTTCCGGCCAATAGCGGGTGTACCGGACAATACCGGTCTGTTCCGGACATTTTCCGGTTTTCCGGCCGGTACAAAATTACAATTTTCTTTTTTTTTTTTTACATTTTGTTTATGTTTACACTTAAAATTTTTAAAAATGGTAGATATATATTAAATATATATATAATATTAATTGCGGTAAATCCGGAACGGTACCGGAATACAGCCCGGTACCGGTACGTACCATTCCAGTAGTGAAAACGGTACGCTGGCCGGTACGGTATTGACAACTTTGGTATTAAGGCTTAGTTTCGATGACTTACCATCACCTTCTTTAAAGCATTGTTTTGCTTATTGTTCTGTTTTTCCAAAGGGCAAAATTATAATAAAGGATGAGTTAATTCAACTATGGATGGCTCTAGGTTATCTTCGGCCACCTTTAGGAACAATTCGGGAAGCGGAAGATGTAGGTAATGAATATTTTAACGTGTTGTTGCACAGGTCATTGTTCCAAGAAGTTGAATTGGATGAGTATGATAATATTACATGTTGCAAGATGCATGATCTTGTGCATGATCTTGCTCTGACTGTCTCGGAGGGTACTTGTTTGACTTTGGAGGCTAGTGAGGCGAAGGACTATCCTGACGTTAAACATTTGTAGCTGTCTCTTGAAGAAGAAACAAGGTTACAAATTTCAAAAGAAAATGTTGGAAAAATAAGGACGCTGTTGTCAATCAGGTATCTCTCCATAAACACAGAAGATGTCAAATGTATACTGGTCTTGAGTATAGTAAAATCTGGTTCGGAAGAATTTCCAAGTTCAATATGGAAGTTCAGACATTTGAAATATCTTGACCTCTCAAAGTCTTCTTTTGAAAAAGTGCCAGATTTTATTACTAAGCTCTATAATTCGAAAACCCTCAGATTGCCATATGTCACAGAGTCCCCAAAACAATTTCACAAACTGGTTAGCATGCGACATCTTTGTATGGATGATAGCAATTTTAGTACAGGGATTCCAGCGTTTATAGGGGATTTGACTTCTTTGCAGACATTAACTTTCTTTGTTGTGGGTGAGGATGAGGGCTACAATATTGGGGAGTTGGGACGTTTAAGCAAGCTAAGAGGCAAGATAAAGATTTACAATCTCCAACACGTTAAAGAGAGTGAAGAAGCAAAAAAGGCAAATATGTTGGGAAAACCAAACATCCAAGAGTTGGTGTACCACTGGGCCCATGTGGACATTACGGAATTACGCGTTGAGCATGAAGAAGGGTTGGAAGGACTTCAACCACACAAGAACCTTAGGGGATTAATTCTTGCAGGTTTTGGAGGACTAAGGTTTGCGTCGTGGATGCGAACAAGAGATGCTCGGTCACTTCAAAATTTGGTGAGTATCAAATTGAAGGACTGCAGACTTTGTGACCAAGTCCTAACACTCGGACACCTTCCACATCTTGAAATTGTTGAACTGGATGGCCTTCATAATCTGAGGCGTATTGGCTCTGAATTCTATGGATCAGGTGCAGGCATTAGCGCTAGTACTGCCAGCAATGGAGCAGCAGGAGCCGTTTTTCCAGCATTGAGAAAACTTGCTCTTCTTAATATGACGAACCTAGAGGAATGGTCAGAAATATCATCGTCGCCCACTGATGCCATAAGTACGAAGGAGTTCTTTCCTCGCCTTGAGAATTTATCAATCTTTAGATGCCCCCGGATGATGGCCATTCCTGGTAATTCGTTATCCATCAAGAGGATAAAGATTTCATCCTTGACAGCCTTTAATTTGCCCCCCGAAATGTCATATAGCCTGACCCATAGGCCCTCCTTGAACATATTGACAGATCGGGATTCTGAAAATATTCTGATTTTAGTTGAAGATCTGCTTGAAAAAAGCTGCAAATTCCTAAGATCTCTGGAAATACGGAGATTGAATAAGCTGCGTTATTTTCTGGCCCAGTTACTAAACCTAACGTCTCTGGAGAAGTTTGAGATACGTGGTTGCGATAACCTAAGGTCTTTTGTGAAGACACAGAAGCGGCAGTATTCAACTATCTAAAGTCTCTTAAACAGCTCCACATTTATTCACGCCGTCAGTTGATAGTGACAGACTCAGATGAATTGCACAGCCACACATCCCTTCAGGATCTGACAATTCAATGGTCTCCAGGATTGGCAAGTTGTTGGGCAGAGGGGCTGTTCTGTCTTAGCAGCCTTCAAAGTTTGATGATAGGTGGTTTCTCAGGGCTTGACCATTTCCCCTGGCCCTCTACAAGTGCTGATGCTCTATATTTACAGGATGAGAAAGAGCTCAAGCATCTGCCTGATCAACTTCAGTATCTCACTGCCTTGAAAGAGTTGTGAATTAAGGATATCATGGAGTTGGAAGCTCTCGAGGATTGGTTGGGTAACCTTTTGTCTCTTCAATCATTAACCCTTTGGAGTTGCCCTAACCTGATGAGTTTGCCCTCACTGGAAGCAATTCAACGCCTCACCAATTTACAAAATTTGAGTGTGGTTGATTGTCCCCTTCTAACGAAACAATGCAAAAGTGGCGAAGACGGACACAAGATCGCTCATATTCCTTCTGTCCAAATACTAGGTACATTATTTTGGGAATTGCTTATTTTCTTGGTTCCTTCTCTTCGCCTCTCTCTGTCTCTCTCCAATAAGATTTGCCATATTGCTCTTGTTTCTCTATCTGTCTCTTTCACCGTGTGCATAAGTGAAACTAATACATGGAAGATGTCGTCTAACCAAGTTTATTTTGCATTAATTCTCGAGCTTACAGATTGATAGATGCTGCCATGAGCAGAATTGAACCCTCTTCAATTACATTCCATGAGGATAAAGCCTGAATAGTCCCCTGTCAATCAGGTAATTTCTCATTCTGCATTTTCTTTAAATTGCGTTTTTTGGGACTACCATCTCTGTTCAACTTTAATAATTGGTTCTATTTATAGGTTTTGATCATACACATCAAGCCATTTTGATGAGATGATGTCTACCTCCGGTAACAATCAAAGAACATTGGCAGTGAGTCCTGATAACATTAGAAATAACTCTGTGGAAGAAAGAAGGTTTCAAGTAGTAAATCTGGTATAACTTCAAAGAGTAGAACAACAAATTAGTTGTGCTTTTTTTCCAAATCAATTTCGAACGTTTTCTTTTTCAGATTCTTTCAGGTGCTGTACCATATGCAAAATCTAAGGCACTCAAGGCAATAAATATTCTCAGAGGTCTTATTGTTATATACTTTTATCAACACTCCACGCAAAGGTCCGAATGATCAACTCTGCTTATGGATGTTTTCCTTCAAAATTGTTTAAGAATCTTTGCTTGCTGGTTTCTGGCGAATTTCCTAGACTAATAAAGCTAAGACGTAAGCAGTTGCTGATTGGAAAGAAACCTTTTAAGGGCCGCTCAAAAGTGAAGCTATTGCTCATGGACTACAATGCCTAATCTCCGTTTGCAGCAAAACCGAATAATTCATTGTAGCTGAATCGCTCTCACAACCTGAAATGGACATTGCATACAGTAAGTCAGTAGTTTTCTGTTTGATCAACCAGTCCATAGTGTCTTAAGTAGCACTTTTCTTTTACCACTTTGTCCATTCTTTGCAAATTGGTAACACTTATTAGATCAAAAGTTGGACTCTCTGCAATCAAATTAGGGTCCCATTTTGCTGATCGACTCCTCTCTCCCACTCTTTCTCAGATCCAGCAGTTTTACAGCCATGTTTTTTATTTGTCTAAGGCAAAATTGTACACACTGTCAAGCAGAATTAATTAAGGAGAACAAGTTGTGGTGGTACTTGGTCATGACCTTCATGGGCTGGGTGAAAGAAGATATTCCTATCATGCGAAAACAAATATTGGTTTTACTTTCTTGAACTTTGAAGTTTTGGAATTTTTTTTTTCAAACAAAGTTATGAAGAGCTCTCTGACATGATGTGCTTATCTTCAAGACACCAATGTTGGTGCTATTTATTAGCATGGGAATTATTGTGCTCTCTGACAATCCAAAAGGTTAATTTTCTCTAATCTCGAAATCTAATCTCGTGGTTTTTCTTTACATCCTCAGAAGGCCTCCATTACTATCAATATGACCCTGACGTTCGAGCAGTTAGCCATGTTCTGCACTTGTGCATATTATGCAAGCCCGTTCATATGCCTCTTAACATCAGTAATTTTTCACCTCTCCATTACCTGGATTAATTTACCATAGCTAGAAACAAAAATATCCAATGCAATGGGTTGATGCTATGGTCTGGTTTATTGCTCATGCTAGAAACAAAAACATCCAATGCAATGGTTTGGTTTACGTATGTGTCAAATTATTGTAGCATTGTTCAAGGGAAGTCATACTCAAGTGGTATCGCGAATTTGTACGATGATATGATCAACATGACTATTTACACCAATAATTATGATATAGGATCCCACAAAATGAAGCTATTAGGGGCCCTTTTGGTGGTGACTGGCTCGTGAGTCTCAATTGTAATCACTAATCCTTGTGAAAGAATCTTCCAGATATATACGTACACAATTAGTTATTGAGATAGGAGAAAGTCGCAAACAGAAAGGTATTACGATTATGTAAAAATGATTTGGGCTAACTTTATCATCGTCTTTGTTGCAGACCCCCAATGGCTTCGATTTGATTATGCTCGCTTGATTATGGGGACTGAATCAATTGCTAGCTGAAACTTGAAGTGATGGACTTCATGGACGCTCTAATTCAAGCCGGCTGCTTTGGTAAGTTGAGTTCCTAGTGTTCGTAATGGTTTGAATTCGTTATGCAAACTGTTGGAAATATGGGGAAAGCTATGGTACACATAGTATACCGTATATCTAAATTACGACAATTTGTCATTTTTATTATGCCCATTTTTGGTTTTCTAATGTATATTTATGGTGCTAGTTACGACTTGTACTTTAAAATTTACCTGTTGAACAAGTCATTAGCAGGTTATCCATAATTAAAAAAAAATATTATTATTATGTAACCATAATTATTCGTACCAAAATCCATAACACTTGTATCCCAACCAAATATATGCGTACAATATCAAAAATTAAATAATGTTACCCATATATGTTATGACAACACTATAAATTGGCATTATCTTACCACAATGAATCGTACTAAATTTTTTTTGACTCATATGATATTTCATAACAAAATCAAATATTGTCGTACCAAAATCAACAATTGTTATACCCAAGCCAAAAATATTTGTAAAATACCACAAATTTTACAAAATAACCACAATTGTTATGACAATACCTAAAATTGTCATTTTCTTACCACAACGTGCATATCAAAAGAAAATAAATGTAAATACCACAAATTATGTAACAAACCAAAATTGTTATAACAATACCATAAATTGACGTTTTCTTACCACAATATGTCGTACCAAAGGAAATTGATTAAAATATTCCATAATAAGACATGTCTAAAATACCAAAAATTCAATAATATAACCAAATTTGTTATGACAACACCATAAATTGACGTTTTCATACCCACAACGTGTTGTATAAAAAAAATTCAATTAGCTTGTTCAGTTAACGATAGTTATAATCGGTAAAATACCATACCATAATTAAACAATATAACCACAATTGTTATAATAAAATCATAAAGTGGTATTATCTTACCACAACCTGTCGTATATTTTTTTTTGTGATGATATATTTCATAACAAAATAAAAATGTCGTAAAAAATCCACAATAGTTATACCAAGCAAAATATATACGTAAATTAAATACCAAATATTGAATAAAATAATCACAAATATTATAACTGTAACAGCCCTGATTTTTCAGTCAATAAAAATTTCGTTAAATATTTGAACTCTATTTTAATTACTTTAAAATTCCCGAAGTTTGTCATAATTACATTTTAGCCCCTTTAAAATTCATTTCTTGACTAGAAACCCTACTTGACCAATTTAGTTAGTTTCTAACCAACTTGTTGGAGGAACCAAGCAACCAACTCACCTAATTATTAGATGAACCTTTTGAATCTCCTTGAACTTTCTTACCTTTAACCATTGGACAATAATTGTTAGGGTAATCTTTACCCATTGGACAATAGCTCCTCCATTATTATATTTTGATAAGTACATGTATATATATATATATATATGTGTGTGTGTGTAATTGCCACATGCAAAAGGACATGTAGTTTTTCCTAAAGAGCTTAGTTTATTATATAAGTACCTTGTCCTTTATTATTCCTTGGTTATTAACCATTAGGGGACTTATTACCCATTGGTCAATAGGTTAGTCTTGCCAACCAAGTACTAGGCCTATTAAACTAATATTTTATTAAGATTCCCTAGAGTACATTAGTACTTATGTATATAATAAATTAGTACTTGGAAGACTAGAATATTGTCCTAAGTACACATGTGCCATTTGTTAGTTTAATGGAGAATCCTAGCCTTTTAAGACTACTTTTGATCCTAAGTACAAAAGTACTTATCTTTTATTGTTCTTCTTGCACCTAATAGTGTGTGTGTGTGTGTGTGTGTATATATATATATATATATATATATATATATATATAAAAGTGTATGTACTAGACTAGAGAGAGAGAGACAGAGAGAGGAGAATCGGCCAAGGGAGGGGAGAGAGAGAGAGAGAGAGAGGAAGGAAGGAAGAAGGAGAGTTGGTTGTACTTCTTTGATCTTCCTTTGTACTTAAGATCCTTGGTGTGAACTCTTCCTAGCCAAAAATCTAGTCCTTTATTGTCCTTCTATTATTGGTTAAACAAGAATCTTGTACAAATATTCTTCTTGCCTACCAAGTCTCCCAAGATCAAATCCTTAGTACCAAACTAGCCATGCAAGCCTAGGTTTTGCCTTTGATCTTTCTAGGATTCTTTGACAAGTGTCAAAGTGAGACTTAGAGAGAGAGAGCGGGGGGGGGGGGGGGGGGGGGGGGGGGGGGGGGGGGGGGGGGCGCAGCCATTGAGGGAGGAGAGAGAGCCAAGGTTTGCCTATAAATAGGAAGCCATTCCAAGCTTCAAAACTCACACCTTCAAGCTTTGCTCTTCCTTCTCTCTAGAAACCATTTCTGTTTTTTTCCAGGCAGCCTACTCTCCCTTTGTAAATCCTCAGTTTTCTCTTGCTTAGAGTAGTTTTTAGAACCAACTTCCTTCGGGAAAGTTGTAGAGCACTTCGAGACCTTCAAGTTAGACCCAAGAACCACCCCAATCGGTGAAGAAATGACAAAGATATTGGCATCCGAAGTTCAGTGAAATTCTCGGATTTCCATTTCCAGACAGCTTACTGTCTCTTCCTTTATCGCCATTTTTCTCCTACCTGAAGTCGTTTCTAGGATCAACTTCCTTCACAAAAGTTGTAGAGCGTTTCTAGAGCTTCGATTTTGACTCAAGAACGATCTTATTCGGCCAAAGATTGACCGAGTTACTGCCATCCAAAGTTCGGTCCAGATTTGGAGTTTCACAGCCCGTAGAATTTTTCAACTTGCTTATTCGGCCCCGACTAGTTTCGGATCAAGGTAGGATATTCTTACTCCTATTTCTAAGTATAAGTAGATCATTCTTATCCCCTATCTCAAGTATAACGTATGTTGTTTGATCTTTAAGAAAGAACGGTTTTTGGAAGTGAAAACGTTACCATGTGAATTGAAGTATTCGTATTTTGATATTTCAAGGAGTATGAGCTTGCATACATGAATCAATGGTGTTACTTGTGATATATTTTAGAGTTGGATGATCTTGTTAGAATGTTTCATGCTTAGTTTGTCCTACCGCGGAGTTTTTGCATGTAAACGAGACACGAGAACCGAGAAGGTTAGAAATATGACACCTAGGGTGTGGTTAATGAAAGAGCGTGTTTGAAACGGGTGAAATGATTTTGGAAACCGCAATGTGGCCGGACGTGGTAGCCCATTGTGTGGTGTGAGTTTTGTGTGTGTTCCCATGGGAACCCAGAGCGGCGGAACCATGGTGAAGTATGGCTTGGTTATCCGCGGAGAGGAGCCAATGCAATATTGTGTGCCAATGGGAACCCGGAGCGGCGGAACGATTGTGCGGATACTCGGGAACCCGGAGCGGCAGAACCGAGGTTAGGTGTGTGCGTAGCTTGGTTATCCGCGGTACGGAGCCAATGCAAATGTGTGTGTTAAACTAATGATTTTTGAAAGGTTGTTTTAAGTGGAAAATGGTGACACGGTCTACGACGAGTCGTGTAGGAGAAACCAGAAATTCTTGGACACCAACGATAGTTGAATATCGAATGTGGATGTGTTATTGTTACTGTCTGTTATTTACGATCTATTGTTTGTAAGTTATGGGTTAGTGGGTATGGGTTTGTTCTGCTGAGCTTTCGTAGCTCATGGTGTTACCTTTGGTGACCCTGACATATTATATCGGTGGCGATGCTGGTATAATGTGTCAGACTTTGTAGATGAACAGGGTAAGCTGTACACCTTGGAGGCGTTCGGAGCCGAGGAGCTAGCTAGGATGGAGAAGCACGAGGAGCTGTAGTTAGGAAACCCTAGTTTCCCTCCCTTTTGTAATATTGAACTATTGTGAGAGTTTTGTTGTAATAAAGAGCTAGACTCTATTTTAAAGTTTCAATAAAATTTGTCTTATTTAACGTACCCAAAATTCGGGGCGTTACAATAACAATACCATAGATTGTTGTTACCTTAGCACAATGTGTTGTACAAAACTTAACCTAATTTTTTTCAATTCCCACCACATAATTTTTTCAAAATTTGAAAATTTCCACCATATTATCTTAATTTTCAATTCCCTCCACACTATTTTTTCAAATTTTAATTTTTTCAACACAATACCTCAATAATTTAAACTAAAAATGAAGTTCTCGCACAAAATTTTCATCAAAGAAATTCACCAAAAAATAAGGTGTTGGAGTTTGGACATTTATCTAAAGTGTTTGGGGTTCAAGTCTTGCACCCTTCATTCCTATTTTTTTTAAAAAGAATGTTGTTATTTTTTAGGATAAATTACATAGTTAGTCATTGAAGTTTCATACTTCAACAAAACTTGTCGTTCAATTTCAATACAACATTAAAATCTAACAATGCACCATCTAAGCCCCACGTAAGGTGTTTTTATTTATTTATTTATCAAAATCGTCTATCTTTTACAATTTACATAATATTAATTAGGTCATTCGTACCAAAAATAAAGTTGATGACTTATAACTAGACACTTAATTGAATGGAAAATATCATTCTATTATTCAATCTGCATGTCGATGATGGAGCTTCCTAAATTTGATCGAGGCAAAAATTTACATAGGTGACTTAATCAACAAACATAAAAAATTCAACGGATTTAATTGTCATTATTGTGTTACAATTGTATGGCTACCTTACATTCAACTACAACAGAGGACTAGATTTCATATCAAATATAAATTGAATGTACAATCTAAATGTCGTTAGTGAGTGTATTTTTAGAATGATCGATCAGGGCTGTTAGGATGTCAAGTTGTACGATATTTAATTTGTAATATTTTAGACATGTATATTGCTTGAGTATAATAATTATTGATTGTGCTACGACATATTTTGGTCTTGTATCTAGTATCTTTTGATCGATTTCTTTTGATACGACACATTGTGGAAAGAAAGTGCCAATTTTTTGTGTTGTCATAACAATTGTGGTTATGTTATATAATTTGTAGTATTTTACACATGAGGGAGAGGGAGAGAAAGTTAAGGAGGAGAGAACAACTTGTTACCTACTAAGCCCTTTTTTTATTTTATTAATTGATTTAATAAATGGGTGGTCCGGATTATTCCCTTTGAAATCCAAGGGTTTAAAAGCATGGTGCGTACGGTACACCCCCTAATAAGGGGTGTGTACCATAGGACTACCCAATAAATGTTAGAATTTCGGTAAACACAAATAAATGGAGACAACCACAAAAACAATAAGATGTTGAAATAATATTTTAGTCAGAGATATAGGAGAATAGAGAAAACTCATGTGGATCGAGTCATGCGTAAAGTGCTGTCCTAAGAGAAGATATGTCTCCACTTGCACCGAGTTTTGTGACATTCCACTCCCGAGATAAAACAATCCCAGGAAGCTTTGTGCGTAGATAAAGCTTTTCCCGTGAACCAAGAACTGCCCATATGCTCAAAAAACTAGATACTCAAAACTTTATCTCACTTAACTTGTAAAACAACACAAGTAGTACTTACATATTTTTTGTGGTGAAAACTCTCTACCACTTATGGTTTTCAACACTCTTATATATAGGCCAATCATTAATATTCCAATCAATATATATATGACATAAAATCCCATTAATATCATCTAATATTGGCCATGAATATATGTGTGGGGAGTTACAATAAGGAAGTTATAAAATAATTTATATCCCATCATAAGGGTATATGTAACCTCTAAATTTAATGAATAAAATAACTCATTTTTAATTAAGTTTTTAAAAGCTTTTTTTCAACACAAACGAGTCAAGCCGAACTTTGTCGAGTTCGGCTTGTTTACTAAACATGCCAAAAACTTGAACTCGAGAGCTAAGCTCAGTTATTTACTAAACGAATCTCTTTAATCGAACTGAACTTCTCTTAGTGAGCCAAGCAACTAAAGCGACTAATTCAAGTAGCTGAGTTGCTCTCACAGCCTGAAATGGACATTGCATACAATAAGTCAGTAGCTTTCTGTTCGATGAACCAGTCAATAATGCCTTAAGTAGCACTTTTCGATGAACCAGTCAATAATGTCTTAAGTAGCACTTCTCTTTTATCACTTTGTCCATTCTTTGCAAATTGGTAGCACTTAGGGGGAGTTTTCAGTAGTGAAAATTTTATAAATTTTTACTTGTGGTTGAGAAGTTGTAAGTGTTTCCGGCAGTAAATAAGTTGTTGGGAAATGTCAAGTTGTTTCTAGTAATAAATAAGTTGTTTATGAGTTTGTGAGTAGAGTTACCATAGAAAAAAAATTTTTGTTGACAATCTTTTTTTAGTGGAAATGAGATGGTAAAATACTGAAACTTTTTTATTAGTGAAAACGATATGATAAAATGCACTCAATTTTTAATATTTTTTGTTGATGGAAACACCTCCTTAATGGATCAATAATCGGACTCTCTGAGGCTTTGACCGTGTGACAACACTCAACCCAATGTTCCACTTGGTCACACTTGCAAATTGTTTATGGCAGGAGAACCACTTCTAGTGAGTCGGTTGCTCATCTCCCTCTGTTGTGCTTCACCCACGTTGGATAATTTTTATATGGTTTGGAATATTATTCACGTGATTTTGGGCCTTATTTGCATTAGAGATATTCTTTGGCAGAATCCTACTAAAGAAGAATTCATTATGGAATAGGACTCCTTTCCTAAATAAAATTCTTACAGAAAAGGAGTCACAAGGCAGCCTTGGGCGTCAAGGCTAGGGTTTTTCTCCTAGCAAACAAAGGCAGAAATTAATACTCTATAAATACCGACGTGTATTCGGGTTTTAGGTTGTTGTGTATGAGATATACACAATTGGTGAGAGTACGAGAGAAAAATATATTGTGAGAGTGAGGGAGAGATAAAAAAAATATTGGTGAGCGTGGATTTGGGGATTAATAGTTTTCTATCTCATTGTATTCAATCAATATAGTGGAATTTCAATAGTTTTCTATCTCATTGTACTCGATCAATATAGTAGAATTTCTCTTTTGTTTGTGAAGTAGATATTGAGACCAAACCACGGAAATCTTGTGTTCTTTATTTTTCTTGTGCTTGTTTAATTTTGTGGCGTGCTTCCTTTGTGGCGAGGGACTAAAAGTCCCAAACACCCTCCCCTACTGGCCCAATGGTGACCAGGGTTCAATTTCCACGGGGGCGGACTTTGGGGGTCAAGCTATGAATAGTCTCTGGACCCTCATGTGCTAACTCTAACAGCCCCACTAACTCCCGCTGATATATACAATGTTGACAAAAGAAAATTTATGGCAAAGGCGCTGGAGAGGAAAAAAGGGATCCGGGGGCTCTGTTGTGCCCCATGGCACTGTACCCCCTATCCACACCTCTAAATTGTGCCGTTTTGCATAAAAAAAAAAATTTTAAGTTATCAATTTGAAATCCTATAAAGCAAAAACGTGATTATGAGAATTTTAGAGATAAAATTTAACTATGTTTCTTTAGAATAATATGATCAGAATAATAATATATTCACACTGGTTCAACCTGATTGAAAATTGGTGCAGTTAATTTTTTAACCATATTTTTTAATATATAAATGCTCTAAAAAAATTAAGTGCTCCACTTGTTAATTCGTTTCAACAAGTACGAAGATCTTATTATTCTGAACATATTATTTTAAGGGATCATAATTAACTTGTATCTCTAGAACTCTCATAATTAAGTACATGCTCTTTATTTAGGATCTTGTGGAACAGAAACATAATTATTAAAACCTTAAAGACAAAAGTTAATTATGCATTTTTAGAATAATATGATCAGAATAATAAATAAGATTTTCGCACTTGTTCAAATGGATTAAAAATTGGAGCACTTAATTTTTTATAGAACGTTTATATATTAAAAAATATGGTTAAAAAATTAACTGCTCCAATTTTTAATCAGTTTGAACCAATGTGAACATCTTATTATTCTAATCATATTATTCTAAAGAGACAGAATTAAATTTTATCTCTAAAACTCTCATAATCACGTTTCTGCTTCATAGGATTGCAAATTACTAACTTAAATTTTTTTTTTTAATGCAAAACGGCACAGTTTAGGGGTGTGGATAGGGGTACTCTGCCATGAGGCACAACAGAGCCCCGGATCCGCATAGAAAAGGGGGAGTGAGAGTCTTTTAATTCCAATCAATATCGAACCCACTTTTTCGATATTTATATGGGTTCATTATAATAAAATATGGACAGATTGAATTGAATTATAAATGGCAAATATGGGTGAGTAAAAAATATGGATATGAATTGCCATTATAGCATCAATCTAGAATCATATTTCTTGTGGGCTTGTTGCGCCATCAGTAACGATTTGTCTGGTCATCAAAACGAATCTAGACCGAGTTCATTTAAGGGGTTTTGGATTTTAAATTTTGATCATTATCTTATTTTTCTTCGATTATTACTTTCATTACTTATAAATTCAAAATTCCAAAACGAACGGTGTTAGAGTATCTCTACTCCTTACTCGAAGTCAAATTTAAGTAAAAAATCTCCAAAATCCACCTCCACTCCCTACCAAAGCTATACCAAATTTGATTTTTTTACTCATATTCTTCCACTTAGTACCTAAACCTATACCAAATTTGATTTTTTTACTCAAATTTGTCAGCGCTGGTGGTGGTGGTTGCTAGGGGTGGCCGACGTTGGTGGTTGTCGTGATGCTAGGAATATGAGTTTAGGAGTGGAAAACTTCCCACCAAATCAAATTTTAAAAATCTGAGTAAGGTGCGGAGATGCTCTAATTGTTCCCAAAAGCATTTCCATATGATCCAATGTCCTTTTTCTCCTCAAGAGAAGAACAACCCATGGCTGAGTCCGTCCTCATCGCTTCTGCTCAGGCAATCCTGACCGGCTTGATTCCCCTTGCAAACCAGCAGATCAACCTAGCATGGGGTTTCAAGGCAAACCTCGAAAAGCTCCGCCAGAGGTTAACTATGATTCAAGCTCTGTTATGTGATGCTGAGAAACGGGAAGTAACATCACAACTCATGAAAGCGTGGCTGAAGAGCCTCGATGCTGTCACCAGCGATGCTGAGAATCTGCTGGACGAGTTGAAGTACGAAGCTAATCGAAGGGAGTTTGAGGTACGGAACCGATTGAGAAACAAGGTACGTGACTACGTCTCTGTAAAAAATAATCCAGTCGCATTTCGAGTCAAGATGGCTAATAAGGTCTACGATATCAACTTGTTATTAGATGATGTTTGCAATAGCGCAAAAGACATGGGTCTTACACCAGCAAAACACCTCGTAGGCCCTAGTGGTGCCCAACCAAGGGAATTCCGGCGGACTGTACCGTACGTAGATGAATCAGTAGTTGTGGGGAGGGATGTTGATGTTTCGAAGGTGATAGACATGTTGCTCCGTTATGATTTGCAAGACAATTTATCTGTCATTGCCGTTGTAGGAATGGCTGGGCTAGGGAAAACTACCCTTGCTCAACTAGTTTACAAACACAAGGACGTTGTGAGCAATTTTGGTAGTCAGAGAATGTGGATTTGTGTGTCTGATAATTTCAAGGTTGAAAGGCTGTTGAATGAGATGATTGAATCCCTTACTGGAAACAAATCAGATATACAGAACGTTCAAGGACTAGTGAAAAGGCTTGGAAAAGAACTAAATTGCAAAAAGTATTTGCTTGTGTTAGATGATGTTTGGAATAGAAGTGAAAGCGAATGGGAGTGCATGAGAAATTCGTTGCTAGGAATTGGTGGCTCCAAGGGAAGCAAAATCTTAGTCACAACCCGGGGTATGGATGTGGTATCGACCATGCAAAAGATATCACCCTGTCTCACTCATCGTTTGCCCGGACTATCGCCTGAGGCTAGTTTGATCATGTTTAAGAAAAAAACATTCGCCAATGGAGGACCAATGGAAACTCAGTCTTTGTTGGATATTGGTGCAAGAATGGTAGATAAGTGTGAGGGTATGCCCTTAGCGATAAACGCATTGGGAGGCATATTGTGGTCTAAGAAGTATGAAAGTGATTGGCATGATGTCGAGAAGAGTGGAATATGGAGTACACTTGGAGATAGCAACCAAATCCTACCAGTATTAAGGCTTAGTTTCGATGACTTACCATCACCTTCTTTAAAGCATTGTTTTGCTTATTGTTCTGTTTTTCCAAAGGGCAAAATTGTAATAAAGGATGAGTTGATTCAGCTATGGATGGCTCTAGGTTATCTTCAGCCTCCTTTAGGAACAAATCGGGAAGCGGAAGATGTAGGTAATGAATATTTTAACGTGTTGTTGCACAGGTCATTGTTCCAAGAAGTTGAATTGGATGAGTATGATAATATTACCTGTTGCAAGATGCATGATCTTGTGCATGATCTTGCTCTAACTGTCTCGGAGGGTAATTGTTTGACTTTGGAGGCAAGTGAGGCGAAGGACTATCCTGATGTTAAACATTTGTCGCTGTATCTTGGAGAACAAACAAGGTTACAAATTTCAAAAGAAAATGTTGGAAAACTACGGACACTGTTTTCAATCGGGCACCTCCCCACAAACACAGAAGATGTCAAATGTATACGGGTCTTGAGTATAGTAAAATCTGGTTTGGAAGAAATATGGAAGTTCAAACATTTGAAATATCTTGACCTCTCCAATTCTTCTTTTGAAAAAGTGCCAGATTGTATTACAAAGCTCTATAATTTGGAAACACTCAAATTGCCATATGTCACAGAGTTCCCCAAAAAATTTCACAAACTGGTTAGCATACGACATCTTTGTATGGATGATAGCAATTCTAGTACAGGGATTCCAGCGTTTATAGGGGATTTGACTTCTTTGCAGACATTAACTTTCTTTGTTGTGGGTGAGGATGAGGGCCACAAAATTGAGGAGTTGGGACGTTTAAGTAAGCTAAGAGGCAAGTTAAAAATTTACAATCTTCAACACGTTAAAGAGAGTGAAGAAGCAAAAAAGGCAAATATGTTGAGAAAACCAAACATCCAAGAGTTGGTGTACCACTGGGCCGATGTGGACATTACGGAATTATGCGTTGAGCATGAAGAAGGGTTGGAAGGACTTCAACCACACAAGAACCTTAGGGGATTAATTCTTGCAGGTTTTGGAGGACTAAGGTTTGCATCATGGATGCGAACAAGAGATGCTCGGTCACTTCAAAATTTGGTGAGAATCAAATTGAAGGACTGCAGACTTTGTGAGCAAGTCCCAACACTTGGACACCTTCCACATCTTGAAATAGTTGAACTGGATTGCCTTCATAATCTGAGGCGTATTGGCTCTGAATTCTATGGATTGGGTGCTGGCATTAATGCTAGTACTACCAGTAGCGGAGCAGCAAGAGCCGTTTTTCCAGCATTGAGAAAACTTGCTCTTCTTAATATGATGAACCTAGAAGAATGGTCAGAAATATCATCGTCGCCCGCTGGTGCCACAAGTATGAAGGAGTTCTTTCCTCGCCTTGAAAATTTATCAATCTCGAGATGCCCCCGGTTGATAGCCATTCCTGGTAGTTCATTATCCATCAAGAGTATAAATATTTCATCCATGACGGCCTTGAATTTTCCCCTCAAAATGTCATTTAGCCTGACGCATAGGCCCTCCTTGAACGTATTGACAGAGTGGGAGTCGGAAAATATTCTGATTTTAGTTGAAGATCTGCTTGAAAAGAGCAGCAAATTCCTAAGATCTCTGGAAATACAGAGATTGAATAAGCTGCATTATTTTCCGGCCCAGTTACTAAAACTAACATCTCTGGAGAAGTTAAAGATAGGTGGTTGTGATAACCTAAGGTCTTTTTGTGAAGATACGGAAGCGGCAGTATTCAACTGCCTAAAGTCTCTTAAACAGCTCCACATTTATTCATGCCGTCAGTTGATAGTGACAGACTCAGATGAATTGCACAGCCTCACATCCCTTGAGGATCTGACAATTCAATGGTGTCCAGGATTGGCAAGTTGTTGGGCAGAGGGGCTGTTCTGTCTTAGCAGCCTTCAAAGTTTGATCATAGGTGGATTCTCTGGGCTTGACTATTTCCCCTGGCCCTCCACAAGTGCTGATGCTCTATATGTATGGGATGAGAAAGAGCTCAAGCATCTGCCTGATCAACTTCAGCATCTCACTGCCTTGAAAGAGTTGCGAATTACAGATATCATGGAGTTGGAAGCTCTACAGGATTGGTTAGGTAACCTTTCATCTCTTCAATCGTTAACCCTTCGGAGTTGCCCTAACCTGATGAGTTTGCCCTCACTGGAAGCAATTCAACGCCTCACCAATTTACAAAATTTGAGTGTGGTTGATTGTCCCTTTCTAAAGAAACGATTCGAAAGTGGCGAAGAGGGGCACAAGATCGCTCATATTCCTTCTGTCCAAATACTAGGTACATTATAGCATGAATAGTCCCCTGTCAATCAGGTAATTTCTCATTCTGCATTTTCTTAATATTGCATTTTTTTGGACTAACATCTATGTTCAAAGTTAATAATCGGGTCTATTTTATAGGTTTTGATCGGGTCTATTTTATAGGTTTTGATCTTACCCAGCAAGCCATTTTTATGAGATGATGTCTACCTTTGGTAACGATCCAAGAACAGCAGCCATGAGTCACGATAACATTTGAAATAACTCTGTGGAAGAAAGAAGGTTTCAAGTAGTAAATCTGGTATAGCTTCAAAGAGTAGACCAACAAATTAGTTGTGCTTATCTGGTATAGCTTCAAAGAGTAGACCAACAAATTAGTTGTGCTTTTTTTTCCAAATCAATTTCGAACGTTTTATTTTTCAGATTCTTTGAGGCGCTGTGCCATATGCAAAATCTGAGGCGCTCAAGGCAATAAATATTCTCAGAGGTCTTATTGTTATATACTTTTATCAACACGCCACACAAAGGTCCGAATGATCAACTGTGCTTTCGGATGTCAACATTTCTCCACACAAAGGTCCAAATGATCAACTCTGCTTACGGATGTTTTCCTTTAAAATTGTTTAAGAATCGTTGCTGGCTGGTTTCTTGCAAGTTTCCTAGACTAATAAAGCTGAGACGTGTGCAGTTGCTGATTGGAATGAAACTTTTTAAGGGCAGCTCAAAAGTGAACCTATTGGTCATGGACTTCAATGCCTAATCTCCGTTAGCAACAAAAGCGAATAATTCATTGTAGCTGAGTCGCTCTCACAACCTGAAATGGACATTGCATACAGTAAGTCCGTAGTTTTCTGTTTGATCAACCAGTCCATAATGTCTTAAGTAGCATTTTTCTTTTACCACTTGGTCCATTCTTTGCAAATTGGTAACACTTATTAGATCAAAAGTCAGACTCGCTGCAATCAAATTAGGGTCCCATTTTGCTGATCGACTCCTCTCTCCCACTCTTTCTCAGATCCAGCAGTTTTACAGCCATTTTTTTATCTTAGACAAATTTGTACACTCTGTCAAGCAGAATTAATTAAGGAGAACAAGTTGTCGTGGTACTTGGTCATGAACTTCGTGGGCTAGGTGAAGGAAGATATTCCTATCATGCATCATAGGAGGCCATTTAAATGGTAATTGCGAAAACAAATATTGGTTTTACTTTCTTGAACTTTGAAGTTTGGGAATTTTTTTTTTCAAACAAAGTTATGAAGAGCTCTCTGACATGATGTGCTTATCTTCAAGACACCAATGTTGGTGCTATTTATTAGCATGGGAATTATTGTGCTCTCTGACAATCCAATAGGTTAATTTTCTCTAATCTCGTGGTTTTTCTTTACATCCTCAGAAGACCCTGACATTCGAGCATCTAGCCATGTTCTGCACTTGTGCATATTATGCAAGCCCTTTCATATGCCTCTTAACATCAGTAATTTTTCACTTCTCCATTACCTGCATTAATTTACCATAGCTAGAGACAAAAATATCCAATGCAATGGGTTGATGCTATGGTCTGGTTCATTGCTCATGCTAGAAACAAAAACATCCAATGCAATGGTTTGGTTTACGTATGTGTCAAATTATTGTAGCATTGTTCAAGAGAAGTCATATGTAAGTGGTGTCGCGAATTTGTACGATGATTTGATCAACATGATTATTTACACCAATAATCATTATAGAGGATCCCACAAAATGAACCTATTAGGAGCCCTTTTGGTGGTGACTGGCTCGCGAGTCTCAATTGTAATCACTAATCCTTGCGAAAGAATCTTCCAGATATATACGTACACAATTAGTTATAGAGATAGGAGAGAGTCGCAAACAGAAAGGTATTACGATTATGTAAAAATGATTCGGGCTAACTTTATCATCGTCTTTGTTGCAGACCCCCAATGGCTTCGATTTGATTATGCTCGCTCGATTATGGGGACTGAATCAATTGCTAGCTGAAACTTGAAGTGATGGACTTCATGGACGCTCTGATTCAAGCCTGGAAGCTCTAATTCAAGCCGGCTGCTTGGTAAGTTGAGTTCCTAGTGTTCGTAATGGTTTGGATTCGTTATGCTTGAAATGGTTCTGCTGGTTTGTTAGTGTGCTACTAATGGACCTTTTTGTTTTGTTTACTTTTGCGAATAGCCGTGATGCAGAGGGAGGAGAAAGGTAGCACGTCGGCTGGTTTTATCGTTTCTTCTCCCTCTCCAATGGAAAGGTAATCGTTCAGGTGAAGATTTTCGATAAATTGCTATAGCTTTTTCGACGATCAGTTTACCCCCGTAAATGAAGAGGATTAAAAAAATTACTATATTCGGCATTCTCTGTTTGTCGTTTTTTCTATTTGCGATCGTTTTATATTCGGCATTCTCTGTTTCCGAGGGTTATTTGTGATGCTATGTTCTTTTCATCGATGAAAGAATTCTAAAAGAATGACTCCCATCTAAATTCTTGTCCTATTTGGTGTTTGCATCTTTTAGTATGTGCTGATTATTAATTTCCTTTGATGCAGAGTGGGAAGGGAATTAAAGAAGGGATGCTCCTTGCACTGCTCCAATTCAAGTTCTAAAAATTAGTGGTTTTTTGCTTCCCCGATCCTTTTGTTCGAAATTTCTTGGTTTGTACCGAACCGCTTGAAGAATTAAATCCTGTTCTACAAGAGGGCGAATTCCGGTTCAGCGGTAAGAGGGGCAAATAATACACAACTCATGGGATACTTTTTCGGAATTACCCAGTCATGCGAAGCGAAGGAAATGAATAATTCCTAAGACATGGTGTTGAAGACAAAAATGTCACTCTCTATTATAACACACACTCAGGGAGCAATGTACACACTTAGATAAGGCTGTAAATGAACTGAGCCATTCACGAACTGTTCGAGGCTCGGTTCAGCAAAGGCTCGTTTGAATTTGATTCGTCTGCTAAACGAACTGAACCTGAACCTCAATTCTAAACTCGTTTCGTAAATGAGCCGAACCTGAGCCTAATGGTATTCGGCTCGGTTAGGTTTACAAACCTATACTTAAATTTAATTAATAATTCAATATGGGTCTATTTGTAAATGTAAAAAATTTTAAGGTTGTATATATAATTCAATACTTATTTTTTTTTCCCAAATTCTATATGATCAATGAGAGAGTTTGGGTTCGCTTGAGTTTAATGAGCTGAGCCGAACCAAACTTGAGTCTTGACAAGCTCAATTCGAGCTTAGATTCGGCTTGGCTAGATTCATTTGAGTTTAACGAGCCAAACTCGAGCCAAGATGTTTAAGTTCGAATCGAACTCGAGCCGAAGTCGAGCCAGACTATTACCTTAACGAACCCAACCGAGCCGAACCCGAACCTTGAAAAATTTTAACGAGCCGAATTCGAGCCAAGTTGTTTAGGCTCGAATCGAACTTAAGCCGAACTCATACCTTAACGAACCCAAGCCGAACTTAACAGGATTCGGCTCGATTCGGTTCGTTTACAGCCCTACACTCAAGGAACAATATTATATGATTGGAAGAGCAATACAATTTAATTGTAGGTGCAATATTATGTGATTAAAAGAGCAATACTAATTTTTTCCGAATGAATGCATAAATTTTGAACCCTTTTTTCCCATTCTAGAAAGAGAAATCCATTTTTCTTTCTAAGTTAATCCAAATAATTTACTCAAACAAAAATACCCTTAACTTTAAATTTTACTGGGGGCAATACATTTCACATAAAGTGCAATAGAATTTCATTGGAGCAAAATCTACTTGACAAAAATGGCACTCAACTTGTTATACAACTGAGAATAGATTCATAAGAATCATATTTCGACCCATTAACCACAAAACCCTAACACAGCTTCTCTCATCCCTTTCCTCTCCCCTTTTTTTTGAATCTACAACTGAGAATAGATTCTATAGAACTAAGTTGCCCGATTTAAGTTGCACTTTGTATGAGATCATGAGTTGAGAATGATCTCATACAAAGTGCAACTTAGGTCCATGGAATGGACAACTTAGATCCAAATCCAGATTCAACTACAAACCGACTTATGATCTCATACAAGGTGCAACTTAGGTATATATAAGGGACAATTTAGATTCATAGAAGAGGCAACTTAGATCTAAACCTAAATTCAACTACAAACCGACTCCATGTATGGAGAAATTTTTTTTTTTCATATATGGGAAATTTCATTTTCTCCGTTTCATGTATGGGCAATTCCACAAAAACTTGAGGGTGTAATAATCATTTTACATGGCCCTTTCCATGACAATTTTTTTTGTTCTTTTTCATATCTAGATGAATTTGGAAAAAAAATGATCCATGAGTTGGGCAAGGTCGCCGTGATTTAAAGGACATCGCAGCGCGCGAGAAATCGTGAAATTAAAATGGCGGGAAAAGTCGACCGACAAAATCAAAATGGCGAATTCTTGAGAACTCCCTCCCCCCCTCTCTCTCTCTCTCTCTCGAGATATCGATATCGACATTTGTTACTCTGTTCTTGCTATAGAACCTGACAAATCGCCATTACCCTCTTTCTCTATCTTAAATCATTCTCTCTCTGAGCTTCTTTCACACACCTCAGTTCCATTGCTATGTTCGAAACTCTATTCACCATAAAATCTAAAGGGTTTTGGGAAATTTTCTCTGATTCCTATCTTTCAGTTACTGTTGTTTATATGTTTAATCTAGATTCTAGTAATTTCTCATGGCTTGTTCACGCGGCAGCATTGGACCCACTCGAGGGGGTAGCTGTATTTTCGAACTTTTGAATAGTCAGAGCCGCCATCACTGACAATTTCTATGGTCTTCAAAACTCCCAACTCTTGAATGTAATTGTTCCCCCAAAAGCATTTCCATTTGCTCCAATTTCCTTTCCTCCACAAGAAAGTCGAGAAGAAAATTCCATGGCTGTGCCCGTCCTCATCGCTTCTGCTCAGGCAATCCTGAACGGCTTGATCCCCCTTGCAAACCAGCAGATAGGCGTAGCATGGGGTTTCAAGGCAAACCTCAAAAAGCTCCACCAGAGGTTGAATATGATTCAAGCTCTGTTATGTGATGCTGAGAGACGGGGAATAGCATCGGAACTCATGAAGGTGTGGCTGAAGAGCCTCGATACTGTAACCAGCGATGCCGAGAATCTGCTGGACGAGTTGAAGTACGAAGCTAAAAGAAGGAAGGTTGAGGTACCGAACCGAATAGATAAGGTACGCGACTTCATCTCCGTAAAGAAAAATGCATTGGCATTTCGTTTCAAGATGGCTAATAAGGTGAACGATATCAACTTGTTACTAGATGATGTTTGCAATAGCGCAAAAGACATTGGTCTTACACCGGCAAATCACCTCGTTGGCACTAGTCGTGCCCAACCAAGGGAATTCCGGCGGACTGTACCGTATATAGATGATTCAGTAGTTGTGGGGAGGGAAGTTGATGTTTCGAAGGTGATAGACATGTTGTTCCGTTGTGATGTGGAAGATGATTTATCTGTCATTGCCATTGTAGGAATGGCTGGGCTAGGGAAAACAACCCTTGCTCAACTGGTTTACAAACATGAGGATGTTGTGAGCAATTTTGGTGGTGGGAGAATGTGGATTTGTGTGTCTGAAAATTTCAAGGTTGAAAGGCTGTTGAATGAGATGGTTGAATCTCTCACTAAAAATAAATCTGACATGCAAAACGTTGGAGCGATAGTGGAAAAGCTTGGAGAAAAACTAAATGGCAAAAAGTATTTGCTTGTGTTAGATGATGTTTGGAATAGAAGTGAAAGCGAGTGGCAATGCATGAGAGATTCTTTGCTAGGAATTGGTGGCTCCAAGGGAAGCAAAATTATAGTCACAACACGCGATATGGATGTTGTATCAGCCATGAAACAAACATCTCCCTGTCTCACTCATCGTTTGCCCGGACTATCACTCGATGATAGTTTGACATTGTTTAGGAAAAAGGCATTTGCAAATGGAGGGCCAACAGAAACTCAATCTTTGTTGGTTATTGGCACAAGAATGTTAGAAAAGTTTGAGGGTGTGCCCTTAGCGATAAACGCATTAGGAGGCATATTGCAGACTAAGAAGTATCAAAGCGAATGGGAGTCCACCGAGAAGAGTGGAATTTGGAGTTCACTTGGAGATAGAAACGAAATCCTACCAGTATTAAGGCTTAGTTTTGATGACTTACCATCTCCTTCTTTAAAGCGTTGTTTTGGTTACTGTTCTGTTTTTCCAAAGGACGAAATCATAATAAAGGATAAGTTGATTCAGCTGTGGATGGCTCTAGGTTATCTTCAGCCTCCTTCAGGAACAAATTGGGAAGCGGAAGATGTAGGTAATGAATATTTTAATGTCTTGTTGCACAGGTCATTGTTCCAAGACATTGAATTGGATGAGTATGATAATATTACATGTTGCAAGATGCATGATCTTGTGCATGATCTTGCTCTAACTGTCTCGGAGGGTGATTGTTTGACTTTGGAGGCTCATGATGAGGTGAAGGACCATCCGGAGGTTAAACATCTATCTTTGTGTCTTGGGAAAGAATCAAGGTTAGAAATTTCAAAAGACAATGTTGGAAAACTAAGGACCCTATTTTTATCTGGGCATCTCCCCATAAACACTAAAGATGTCAAATGTATACGGGCCTTGAGTATAGTAAAATCTGGTGTGAGAGAGTTTCCGAGTTCAATATCCAAGTTCATATATTTAAAATTTCTTGACCTCTCCATGTGTTCTTTTGAGAAAGTGCCAAATTTTATTACTAATCTCTACAATTTGGAAACACTCCGATTGCCCTACGTCTATGAGTTTACGGAAAATTTCCACAAGTTGGTTAGCTTGAGACATCTTTGTATGGTTGAGGAGGGTTATTATACATATATTAAAAAGATTCCAGTGTTGATAGGGAATTTGACTTCTTTGCAGACATTAACTTTCTTTGTGGTGGGTAAGGGTAAAGGACACAAAATTGAGGAGTTGGGATGCTTAAGTCTGCTAAAAGGAAAACTAAAGATTTACAGTCTTCACCGTGTGAAAAATAGCGAAGATGCGAAAACAGCAAGTATGTTGGGGAAAACAGACATCCAAGAGTTGGAGTACCACTGGGGCGGCGATTCATACAGTATGAAATCGCACAGTGACCATGAAGAGGTTTTGGAAGGACTTCAACCGCACAAGAATCTTAAGGGATTAGTACTCGACAATTTCAGAGGACAAAGGTTTGCGTCATGGATGACAAGTAGAGATAATTGTTTTCTTCAGAATTTGTTGAAAATCAAGTTGCAGGACTGCAGAGAATGTGAGCAAGTCCCAACACTTGGACACCTTCCACATCTTGAAGTTTTTGTAATGGATGGCTTGCATAATCTGAAGCATATAGGTTTGGAATTCTATGGATTGGATGCAGGCATTTGCCATAATAGTAGCAGCAGTGGAGCAGCAGGAGCAGTTTTTCCAGCGTTAAGAAAACTCGTTCTTGATAATATGCCAAATCTGGAAAAATGGTTCGGCGTATCATCATTGCCAGCTGCTGTCATGAGTATGACGGAGTTCTTTCCTCGCCTTGAGAAGTTATCACTCTTCAACTGCCCTCATTTGATAACCATTCCAGGTAATTTGTTATCCATCCAGAGGATAGAGATTTCATCTGATTTTGATTGCTTAGATGGTGGTAGAAGGAATGAAAGGATGTATAGCCCCTCCTTGGACATACTGGTGGATGACGATTCGGAAACTATTCTCATTTTGGTTGAAGATTTGCTAGAAAAATGCAGCAAATCCTTAAGATCTCTGAGAATATGGGGATTAGATAAGCTGTGTAGTTTCCCGACCCAGTTACTAAACCTAAACTCTCTTGAAAAGTTAGAGATAGAGTCTTGCATAAACCTAAGGTCTTTTTTTGAAGACACACAAACAGCAGTATGCAACCGCCTGATGTCCCTTAAACAACTTCACATTTCTAGGTGCCATGTGTTGAGATGTTTGCCAAAGGGGTTGCTACAACCAACCCTTGATAAATTACAGCTGGAATGGTGTTCGAGATTAACTATGACAGATCCAGATGAATTCTGCAGCGTCACATCCCTTCAGGATCTGACAATTAAATTTTGTCCAGGATTGGCAATGTGTTGGGGCGAGGGGCTGTTCTGCATTAGCAGCCTTCGGAAGTTGCAAATTGGAGGATTCTCATTAGAGCTTGACCATTTCCCATGGCCCTCGACAATTGCTGATGCTGCAAACGTAGAGGTTGTCCAACAGTGCCCCTTTTTCTCCTTGGAGTCTCTATCTTTATATGATGGCGAAAAGCATTTGCCTGATCAACTTCAGCACCTCACTACCGTTAAAAAGTTGGAAATTAATGGTTTCGAGGAGTTGGAAGCTCTCCCGGAGTGGTTGGGTAAACTTTCATCTCTACAATCATTGGGCATTTGGAGTTGCCCTAACCTGATGACTCTGCCATCACTGGAAGCAATTCGGCGCCTCACCAATTTACAAAATTTAACTGTGGATTTTTGTCCCCTCCTAGAGAAACGATGCAAAAGTGGTGGAGAGGGGCACAAGATTGCTCATATTCCTTCTGTCCAAATAGGAGGTACAATTTTTAGAGAAAAACCTATTTTCATGGTTTCTTCTCTTCCCCTCTCACTTCTAAGTTCTTGCTTACCGATTCTCTCTCTCTCTCTCTCTCTCTCTCTCTCTCTCTCTCTGATGGTTTTTTTTTCAGATCCTTTGAGGG